>JABXWE010019592.1:0-20691 GCA_014611495.1 Limonius californicus | reverse complement strand
TAGTAAGCCAGGTACGCAGCAATAAATAAATATCGTTGAGCACATAGCTTTAATAACTAATTAGAAACACGACGTTCTGGCAATAAATAAAAGCAAACCCTTCAATATTTGACCAAGACAAACACGCTGAACACACAGATTGAATAATAAATCAGAAGCACATAACTCTGACAATATAATACTAACACACAACTCAATAGGTAGTAAGCCAGGTACGCAGCAATATCATTGAGCACATAGCTTTAATAATTAATTAGAAACACGAAGCTCTGGCAATAAATGAAAGCACACACTTCAATATTTAACCAAGACAAATACGCCGAACACACAGATTGAATAATAAATCAGAATCACATAACTCTGACAATAAAATACTAACACACAACTCAATACCTAGTAAGCCAGGTACGCAGCAATATCATTGAGCACATAGCTATAATAATTAATTATAAACACGAAGTGCTGGCAATAAATAAAAGCACACAGTTCAATATTTAATCAAAACACACAGCAGTATCAGTTGACACATAGATATATTAATAAATTAAAAGCACAGAACTCTGGCAATATATAATAACACGCAACTCAATACGTAGTAAGCTAAGTAAGCAGCAATATCATTGAGTACGTAGCTTTAATAATTAATTAGAAACACGAAGCTCTGGCAATAAATAGAAGCACACAGTTCAATATTTAACCAAGACAAACACGCCGAACACAGATCTAATAATAAATAAAAAGCACATAACTCTGATAATAAAATATTAACACACAACTAGATGCGTAGTAAGCTAAGTACGCAGCAACATTATTTAGCACATAGCTTTAATAATGAATTTGAAATACGAAGCTCTGGAAATAAATAAAAGCACACAGTTCAATATTTATTCAAAACATACAGTACCATCAGTTGACATATAGATACATTAATAAATTAAAAGTACAGAACTCTGGCAATAAATAATAACACACAACTCAATACGTAGTAAGCTAAGTACCCAGCAATATTATTTAGCACGTATCTTTAATAATTAATTAGAAACACGCGGCTGCCCTGGTAGTGAATAAAAACACACAGTTCAATATTTAATCAAGATATACAGCACCATCAGTTGACATAGAAATATTAATTAATTAGAAGCACAGAACTGTAACAATAAATACTAACACACAGATTAATATTTAATCAAGACATACAGCACTACCAGCTGACACCATAGATCTAATAATTAGTTAGAAGCATAACAATAAGCATTTGCACACAGCTCAATATTTAATCAAAGTACACAGCACCATCGCTGCGTACATAGCTCTACTAATAAATTAAAAGCCCGCGCCTCTGACAATAAATAAGAGCACATAGCTAAATATTGAATTAGATACCCATAGTCAGGCCGCTGAGGACACAGCTTTAATAAACAACATATTAGGAACAAATAATTCTGATAATAAATTGAGAGCGTATATCTCAAAGAGTAAATTCGAAACACATAGAATTTATCCGAACGACTCTGTATTCGCGCTCTCCGGATTTACTATTGCATCTCTTTTCTATACACTGTCTACAACAATTACAACTTAATTTCTTAGAAAAGTTGCCGTACCCGTTACAACTACTGATTTTATTCTGCATTTTATACTGAAATAAATTTGGACAATATAAACAAAAAATTTCCATTTAACGTTGATTCAGGTAATTCATAAACTATTTAATATCAAAGTGAAAATTGATACTTTAAAAACAGGTCACTTTATTATAAACAATTAGAAACCGTGAATATAATTAGCACTTCTTTATCTTAATAATACAGGAAATTTACAAGATTTACTAATTATTATACATTACTAGGATATCCTTCCAAATTATTAAATTTCCTTGACAAATCACCCTCCCACTCACATAGAAAGCAACAGAACTTTGTGCATCCAAACTGAAGCCCCAATAGAAGAGTTAGCTATTCCAAATCATCGATGTTTTATAATACGCGACTTCTTTTTCTTATTTTAATAAAGTAATTCTACATTTCACAGGTAAGCTAAATCAAATTGAACTAAAATGACGATGATGCTGGTTATTCCGCTAATTATCTGAAAAATTAATAATAAAATTAATATATTATATTTATATGGCATGTAAACTACATACGGCAAACATGAGTTTTCCGTTTATTTCGAAAAACCCACAGGCAGAAATGTTTATTTCTTCGTGTAAAAGTTGTAAAGCAAAATTATTTATCTGAAATTAAAGACTATTTTTGCGTCTACAGTTATGTATTTTGAAAGGGTATTTTACCTCTTTTGTAACTGACGGTTCGTGTTGCCTCTTGGATATAACCATTAAAGACTGTTTAATGCTATTTATCTAAAAAAATTAAAAATGAATGTAATTATACTTTATTGCTGATAATACAGATTTAAGTGAGAATTAATTCATCCCGAATATTTCGTGAATGAGAAAAATGTATAATAGATCCAAGGCTGCGTTTTTCTAAAGGAAAAGAGAAACATACCACAGGCGCTGGTGTCGCGGTTTGTTGTGAGAATCGGTATCGCCTAGCCTAGCCTGGTATTTAAACTTGACACAAAAAAAGTCGTGCATTTTTGTGATCAGCGAAAATAGGGTGGAGTTGAAAATGGCTACAATATTTTAACAATTTACAGTTTAATCTTTTAAAGAAATAAAACTGGACGATAAGTCGGATTAAATGTAATTTAGTTGAGAAGTTGTGTTATTTCTCGGACAGTTTCATACGGATAAATATTAAACCTGTTACACATACAGATCCACCGTTCCAATAAAACTCTGCACTTCGGCTTTTTGTTCCTGGGTGATTTAAATAATTAGTTC
The DNA here is from genome assembly GCA_014611495.1 of Limonius californicus. NCBI lineage: Eukaryota > Metazoa > Arthropoda > Insecta > Coleoptera > Elateridae > Limonius > Limonius californicus. The sequence continues at coordinate 17,843 of JABXWE010019592.1, read as the reverse complement.
GCCGTTGTTCCAACTTAATCTTAATACGAAATATGGTGCAACGTTTAGTCCGTGTTTCGTTAATTTGGGCTGCCAGTAACATCATCCTAGCTGCCGTCGCCGTTTCTTTCCTTCTTCCCTTAACCTTGAGGTGTCAATCAAGTGGAAAATCGACGTCTTTGGGTTTCGTCAATGGTATGGCTGACTTAAGGTAACAACAATTTGTATACAGTTATTAGTGGAGATTATCAGCAATGATGATTTGTTTACAAAATGCTTCGGAAATGGAAAATAGAAGTACTTTCAGGAAATAAAGCAAATTTCTGTTGCTAATTGTTTAGTAATTTAATAAATAAATGTACTTGTGTTGTGAGCTCAACTGGTACTGACCACGCAGTAGTCAGTGGTAGGTCGAGTAATAGGTTTGAACGTCTCGACTCTAGACGAATTCTAGTCCTCTTTCGAACATTTTGGTAAGTAACGCTATAAACCTTTTATTTAAAATATTATATACCCATTGTTTAATAATTTACACTTTGATATTTTTCTGTATTTTCCTTCCCGTACGTATTTTGTGAGAAATACTGAGATTATGAGGAAGCATAAGGTTTGATTTACTGTAAGCTGTTGTTCCTCGGCTCTTTCACGGGGATCTTCGTTTAGCTGTGACTTGAAGTTCCCACGTATTTTGTCTTAACCCCTATATTGTAACAACAGATATTTCGTTCCGGTAATAATAAATAAATTGTGTATGAAATGTTTGCGCGGAAGCTCGAAGGAAGTTCCACAATCTGCTGCCATTTTAGCCCTGTTTAAGATAGTCAGTGCCGTGGCGTACTAACCCACGGAAGCAAACGGCTTTAGGTACTCTCCGAGACATCCAGCGTGTTAGCATAGATTTTTGGTCACCCATTTAAGTAGTGACCGCACAGACCGCTGCGTAACTTTGTATACTATTTGACTAGTACTCGTATTTGTCCTCTGCTCCATTTACTTCCGATAATGGTATTCCGAAAACTCTCCTTCCTCCCTGTGCTAACTGAACAACTCGTTCCCGTTGGTTTGTTGTGGGTTGGTGAAAAAGATAGTTTGGTCGGCAACAACTTTATTATTTAGGCAATTGAAAATTTTATCTGTGAGCTAACATGTACTGTGAATAGTTAATAATTATTTATTTGACTATGGAGAACATGCCGAGTATAATTATGGAAATAAAAAGTAGAAGGATAAGTTTGCTGGGACATATATGCCGTATGGAAAATGAAAGATATACAAAAAGAGCTTTACACGGGAAGTTGGACGGTAATAGAGGGAAAGGGCGCCCGAGGAAAAGATGGATGGACCTAGTGGAAGAGGATTTAAGAGAAATGGGGTATGAAAACTGGAAGCAAAAAACTAAAGACAGGAAAGAATGGGCACAGATAGTAAAGAAAGCAAAAGATGTATAATGGACGGACATCCCTTGGTCATCGTACCAAGGGACGAAACAGGCGGCTAACCACCACCCTCGGCAAAAAACAGGCTTGGAAACCGAAAGGAGGCGATGGTCCACGAGGACCCATAAGCCACAGATAGATAGATAGATGGAGAACATGAAAATGTAAGAGACTAATTCTTAATCCAGGTTTTCTCTTCCATTATATAAAAGTATTTTATCTTATTCACTAAATATTTCTAGTTTTTATAAAGTTGATAAATATTCTACTTACGCTGTTACAACATAAGTGAACAGATATAATCAAAATAACAGTTCTAGAGCGTAATCGCATAATCCAAAAACTGACGATATTGATGATGGCGACCAGTAGTTACTATTTGAACCATCATAATATTTAGAAGCGAAATCGTAAGCAAAAATGGCAGTTGCTTGAAAATCGAATAAAAATGTGAAAAGTATTGGTAACGCAAAGCATTTTCCAACACCGTTTACTAGGTGATAAAAGGTTTGATAGCTCCGTGCATAATCTAAAATTCTTTGTTTTCCATTTTCTCCTTTTATTTCTACGTTTAACATTACTTTGCTAAATCGAATAGCAATTTCACGTATAACCATGCAGTTAACAAAGAAATGGTAGTTTGTAGAAGAAATAATTAATGTCGCGAAGTAGATTGAAGCGTTACAAATATGAACTTTAGCAAGTTCATTATTCATGTTACCAAGATATGCTTGAATGTGATAGATCGTTTTAATTGTCGTTTTTATAAAGTAGCAAACTATTGTTAAATATTTACTAGATTTGCAGTTACTGTGACATCCCCAGTGCTGTAGTATTTCATCAATTTTTAAATATTTGATCCACAACTTCTTTATTCTTTTATAGGCGAAATTATTGGACAATGTTATAACAATCAAATTAGTCCATATAATAGTAATATCCGCTATAGTTATGACGTCAAATATATTTGCACTATAGGAAAGATAACGAAAACTGAACAAAATAATAGTCAGCTGAATTATGCGGATAATAACTGCAACCGTGTTGTAAAACGGCGTTTCGTGTATGAAATAACCATCATCAGTCAATCGCAATGGTAAAAGTCCTAATATTCGCAATATGTAGTATATCGGTGTAAATTCCCGCTGCAGAATATTTGCAGACATGCTTATTTCATCAGGTTATTACGTTGAATGTTGATTAGCACAATAACCAGAAAATTATTTCCGGCCAAAATGAAATCAATACCGTAACGTTCCCCCCTGCTCTGTATTAATGTTTACTAAATAACTATATAAGCAATTTTGATAATGAATTTCCGGGCGAGGTATTACGTTCTAAGACTCAAGAAGGGTGATGGACAAATGCGAGTACTGGACAAACAGTATTCTAAGTTAAGCAACGATCCACGCGGTCACTACTTGGATTGGTGATCAAAAATTTATGTTTATACGCTGCTATAGTGGTACCTCGGAGAATACCTAAAACTGTCGCTCCCCCTGGTTTAGAGTGCTACGGAACTAACTACATTAAACAGGATTAAAGTGGCAGCTAGCTGGGTGTAGAATATTCTTCGGGTATCGCCGCAAAACATTTCCCATATACATACACCTTTTTCTAGTTGGTACGGACTACGCAGTTCTCCTTTTCAGATATTACAGTAAATGTCGCAGTCAGTGCCGGCCTAAGCAACAGATTTGAACGTCTCGAAGCCCTTTTCTATATACAATTTATACCTAGACCGACTCTGGTCCTCTTCTGTACATTCTGACATGTAACTGTATAAACCTTTCATTTAATATATTATATACTCGTTTCATAATTTATGGCTTGATATTTTTATGTATTTTCCTTCGTGTATGTAATTTTTGTGAGGAATACCGATGACTCCCTGTAAGCTGTTCGTTCACGGCTCTATCGCCAGCATCTTCGTTTATCTTTGACTTGAAAGGGTGGCACTTACTCATTTGCAGTTACCCGGTATACTGTAACAATAGAGATTTTCGGTAAAAATAAATAAGTTGCGTATGACAAATGTTCGTGGGGAGACCCGAAGGCAGTTCCGCACCCGGTTGCCACTTTAACCCTGTTTAAGGTAGTCGTGGCGCACTAACCCAGGGATGCCGACTGTTTCAGATACTCTCCGAGGTATTACGATAGCAGCATGTTAGCGTAGGGTTTTGGCCACCCATCCAAACGGCGACCTCGCAGGTCGCTGCTTAACTTTGAATACTGTTTAAGCGATATTCACATTTGTCCGCTACGCTGCTCCATTTTCTTCCGGTAATCGTGTTCCGCGTGTACGTCTTCCCTGTGCTATTCGAACAGCCAGTTCCAGTTGGTTTATTGCGGGCCGACGAAAACGACCGTTTAATCGGTAACAATTTTATTATTTGGGTAATTCATAATTTTATCTGTGTGAGGTTATGAACATGTATTGTGAATCGTAAATAAATGTATATTAGAGAACATGAAAATGTAAGAGACTAATTTTTAATCCAGGTTTCCTCTTTCATTATATGAAAGTACTTTTTCGTATTCACAAAATATTTCTAGTTTTTGAATAATGATACATGCATTTTTATGAAGTTAGTAAATATTTTACTTACGCTGTTACAACATAAGTGAGCAGATATAATCACAAATACCAAATCTACAGCAGAATCGTATAATCCATAAAACGAGGTAGTTGCAGATGGCGACCAGTAGTTTCTATTTGAACCATCATAATATTTAGAAACGAAATCGTAAGCAAAAATGGCAGTTGCTTGAAAATTGAATAAAAATGTGAAAAGTACTTGTAACGCAAAGTATTTTCCAACACCGTTTACTAGGTGATAGAAAGCTTGAAAGCTCTTTGCATATAATAAAACTCTTTGCTTTCCATTTTCTCCTCTTATTTCTACGTTTAACATTACTTTGCTAAATCGAATAGCAATTTCACGTAAAACCATGAAGCTAACACAGAAATGGTAGTTTATGGAAGAAATCATTAACGTCGCAAAATAGATTGAAGCGTTGCAAATATAATTGTTACTAAAGTCATTCGGCATGTTACCAACATATGTTTGAATATGATACACAGTTTTAATTGTTGTTTTGATAAAGTAGCAAACTATCCCAAGATATCTACTAGATATGCAGTTACTGTGAGATCCCCACTGTTGTAATATTTCATCAACTTCTAAGTATTTAATCCATAATTTCTTTATACTTTTATAGCCAAAATTATTGAACAGTGTTATAACAATCAAATTAATCCATAAAATAATAATATCCGCTACAGTTATAACGCCAAATATATTTGCACTAAGGGAAAGATACCGAAAACTGAACAAAATAAGAGTCAGCTGAATGATGCGGACAATAACTGCAACAGTGTTGTAAAATGGAGTTTCTTGTATGACGCAGCCATCATTAGTCAATCGCAATGGTAAAAGTCCTAATATTCGCAATATGTAGTATATCGGTGTAAATTCCCGCTGCAGAATATTTACAGACATGTTTGTTTGATCAGGTTATTACGTTCAATGCTGATTAGCACATTAACCAGAAAATTATTTCTAGCCAAAATGGAATCAATACCGTAACGTTCCCCCCTGCTCTTTATTAATGTTTACTAAATAACTATATAAGCAATTTGATAATGAATTTCCGGGCGAGGTATTACGTACTAAAACTCATGAAGTGAATCGAGCAGGGTGACGGACAAATGCGAGTACTGGACAAGCAGTATTCTAAGTTAAGCAACGATCCCCGCGGTCACTACTTGGATTGGTGATCAAAAATTTATGTTTTTTCGCTGCTATAGTGGTGCTTCGGAGAATATCTAAAACTGTCACCCCCCTTGGGTTAGAGTGCTACGACACTAACTACATTAAACGGGGTTAAAATGGCAGCTGGGTGTGGAATATGCTTCGGGTATCGCCGCAAAACATTTTCCCATATGCACTTTACTTTTTTTTAGTTGGTGCGGACTACAGTTTCCCTTTTTAGATATTACAGTAAATGTCGCAGTCAGTGCCGGCTCAAGCAACAGATTTGAACGTCTCGAAGGCCTGCTTTATATATAATTTATACCTAGACCGACTCTGGTACTCTTTTGAACATCCTGACTTGTAACTGTATAAACCTTTTATGTAATATACTATACGCAGGGGCGTTTTACCCAATAGGCTAAAAAGGCTAAAGCCTCAGGCGCCGCAATTTTAGAGGCGCCCAGCGCGGCGCCAGTAATTTTAGATGCTCCCAACCACGGAAAATATTAAAATCTATATATAAAACTTTATTTTTCGTTGTTTCAACAATTTAGCTGTTAACAGAAACTTGTACGGTTTGCGCCGATAGATGGAAGAACAAATTGCCGGTTCTCGGGGTTCTCATAGTCCTTCGCGCTTGTCTAGTTGTACATTACAATAGTATTAAGGAAGATCCAGCTTTGTGGCCCGACAAAGACAAAGAGTTTATTGATTATATATCAAAAAATCCGTTTCTTCAGAATTTAGATGCCATAGATTAAAAAAAAACTAAGAGAACCTATGACAAACAGAATTGGTATGCTTCGAAAGATATATTTTTTCAAATTTAATCAATGGCGAAAGAGTACGTCGACGTTGGCTCTTATTTTCAGAATCTGCTTCTTCTATTTTCTGCTTTCAATGTAAATTATTTTGTAAAAAAAGTAAGAATTCTTTTATTGATGTACAACTGGAAAAATGTGGAGAGAATTTTTTCGCATGAGAATTCATCGGAGCATATGGAAAATACAAAAATAACTAGATCAAAAGTTGTGGGAAAAATTGACACTGAACTGCATAAACAGTATTTGGTAGAGAAAGATTACTGGATCAACATCCTGAAACGTATCGTAGCGACTATAAAATGTTTATCCATGCAGGGACTCGCCTTTAGAGGAAAAAATCAAATTTTAGGAGATAAACATTGTGGGAATTATTTAGCGACACTTCAGCTTCTGTCACAGTTTGATCCCTTTTTGAAAAACCATTTAGATTGCAAAGGCAATAAAGGAAAAGGTAGTGTTTCCTAACTTAGTGCATCAATATGTGACGAATTTATTGAAATTATGGGAAATGAAGTTAGGGAATTATACTGAGAGAAGTTAATGCAACCAAATAGTTTTCAATAAGTTTAGATTTAACTCTGGACGTCTCATGTCGATCAATTTACTTTTATAATAAGATCTACCCTTGAAGATGGAAGAGCAGTAGAATGATTTCTTGGATTTATAAGCAAAGTGGGTCATAAATCTGCAGAAATGGAGACTGCAATCCAACACTTAAGAATATGTCTTTAGAAATACTAAATTGTCGTGGACAGACGTATGATAATGCAAGCAATATGGCGGGCGAATATACAGGTCAGCAAGCACGATTGCAGAACATAACACAATAAATTAATTACTTTTGTACCATGCACATTCGCTTAATTTAGTGGAAAAATCTGCAGCAGAATGTTGCAATTTGGCAGTCAATTTCTTCATGTTTGTAGAAGAATTGTACAATTTTTGTAGTGCGTCTACACATAGATGGGAAGTAATGAAGAACAACTTAGGGATGAAGGAGGTACCAAAAAAGTTGTCAGTCACTAGATGATCTGCAAGAGCGGATACAGTTAAGGTTTTGTACAATGGCTATACGGAATTTAAAATTTCCCTTGATACCATTATTGACGATCCGGTGCAAAAACCTACGACAAAGACAGAAGCAAAGGGTATCAAAAAAAAATGGAACAATTGGAAACAGGTATCATGCTTAGTTTCTGGAAAGATATTCTGGCAGAATTTGACAAAACCAATAAATCGCTTAAAAATTCTACCATGAATGTAATGTTGGCCGTTCGATTGTATGACTCATTAGTGGAATACATTAACCACGTTCGTAATAATTATCTTCTATATGAACAAGAGGGGAACATTATTACTAAAAATGAAGTATATACTTATGACACAAAACGTGTCAAATCGAGAAAGTTGACATCGGACGAAAGGTCAACTAATGATGCCAAGTTTACTGGGAAAAGTAACCTTCAGATTAATACCTTTTTTTTTGCAATTATTGACAACATTATTGCTGAACTTGTAAAAGGTAGAAGGGCCTACTCAGCTTTGGAAGATTTGTTTGGTTTTCTTGAGCATATTTTGCAAATTGAGGGCAATGATTTATTAGAAAGGGCAGCAAAATTGCAAAATATGTATAAAGGTGACCTGCACGAGGATTTTCCGAATGAGTGCGTCAGATTTTAAAGTTTTATAAAGGATTTTAATTTTGATGAAGACTCTGAAGCAGATAGTAACTCGTGTTTGTTGGTTGAAAGATCACTGCGGTTATTAAGGAACCAAAAAATTACGTCAACTTTTCCAAACATTGATGTGGGCTAAAGAATTTTTCTCTCCATTCCTGCAATCAACTGTTCGGGCGAAAGGTTATTTTCCACGGAAAGAAGGTTTAAGAATTACTTGAGAAGTACATTGGAGGATGATAAAAAGAGTAATCTTTGCTTGTTTTCAATTGAGTCGGAAATTTTGAGCAAGATTAGTTTTTCCGACATTATCGAAAAGTTTGCTAGTGCCAGAAAAGTTTCGCTTTAGTATTTAAAAGTAGATTGATTCTTTTATGTTCTATTCAATAAAATAATATAATGCATATTAAAACCTATTTGCGCTATTTAAATTTAGGGTTAGTTTTTATTTACTCATTACACTCCTTTTTACAGGCGCCAATTAACTTCTAGCCTAAGGCGCCTTAAACCTTTAAAACGCCCCTGACTATACGTATACTCGTTTCATAATTAAAGACTTGATATTTTTGTGTGTTTTCCTTCCTTTATGTAGTTTTTGTGAAAAATACTGATGATTACCTGTAAGCTGTTCGTTCACGGTTCTAGCGCCAGAATCTTCGTTTATCTGTGATTTAAAAGGGTGGCATCTACTCATTTGCATTTACCCGGTATATTGTAACAGTATAAATTTTCTTCCGGTAAAAATAAATAAATTGCGCCTGAAAAATGTTCGTGGGGAAATCCTAAGGCAGTTCCGCACCCGGCTGCCACATTAACCCTGTTTAAGGTAGTTAGTGCCGTGGCGCACTAACCGAGGGAGGCCGACGGTTTTAGGTACTCTCCGAGGTATTACGATAGCAGCGTGTTAGTGCAGCTTTTGGCCACCCATCCAAGTGGTGACCTCGCAGATCGCTGCAGTTTAAGTGGTACCCGCATTTGTCCGCTCCGTTTTCTTCCTGTAATCGTATTCTGTGTGTACCTCTTCCCTGTGCTATCCGAACAGCCAGTTCCAGTTGGTTTATTGCGGGCCGACGAAAAGGACCGTTTAATCGGTGACAATTTTATTATTTAGGTAATTCATAATTTTATCTGTGAGGTTATGAGCATGTACTGTAAATAGTAAATAAATGTATATTTGATTATAAAGAACATGAAAATGTAAGAGACAAATTCTTAATACAGGCTTTCTTTTCCATTATATAAACGTACTTTTTCTTATTCACAAAACATTTCTAGTTTTCGAATAATGGATACATGCATTTTTATGAAGTTAGTAAATATTCTACTTACGCTGTTACAACATAAGTGAGCAGGTATAATCACTAATACCAAATCTACAGCGCAATCGTATAATCCATAAAACGAGGTAGTTGCAGATGGCGACCAGTAGTTACTATTTGAACCATCATAATATTTAGAAACGAAATCGTAAGCAAAAATGGCAGTTGCTTGAAAATCGAATAAAAATTTGAAAAGTATTTGTAACGCAAAGTATTTCCCAACACCGTTTACTAGGTGATAGACAGCTTGATAGCTCCGTGCATACTCTAAAATTCTTTGCTTTCCATGTTCTCCTTTTATTTCTACGTTTAACATTACTTTGCTAAGTCGAATAGCAATTTCACGTAAAACCATGAAACAAACAAAGAAATGGTAGTTTATAGAAGAAATAATTAGCGTCGTGAAGAAGGCTGAAACGTTACAAATATAAATGTTACTAAATTCATTCTTCATGTTTCCAACATATGTTTGAATATGATAGAGAGTTTTAATTGTTGTTTTGATAAAATAGCAAACTATCCCAAGATATCTACTAGATATGCAGTTACTGTGAGATCCCCACTGTTGTAGTATTTCATCAATTTCTAAGTATTTGATCCATAAATTCTTTATACTTTTATAGCCAAAATTATTGAACAGTGTTATAATAATCAAATTAATCCATAGAATAGTAACATCCGCTACAGTAATGATGTCAAATACACTTGTACTATAAGAAAGATACCGAAAACTGAACAAAATAATAATCAGCAGAATAATGCGGATAATAAGTGCAACAGTGTTGTAGAACGGCGTTTCTTGTATGTAGTAACCATCATCAGTCAATCGCAATGGTAGAAGTCCCGATATTCGCAATATAAGGTATATCGGTGTAAATTCCCGCCGCAGAATACTTGCAGGCATGCTTGTTTCATCAGCTTATGTGAATATTGATTAACACAATAAAATTTCCAGCCAATGTAGAATCAATATCGTTGCTGTTTAATAGTGTTTGCTAAATAACTACCTATATAAACAAATTTGATAATGAATTAGGAGAACGAGGACGATGGCTGTTCAATAAAATATTATCTATTAACACCCTACTGATCTGTTACACATTGAGAGCTATAATATTAACACCAAAAAGAAAGTAGTCTGTTTAATTATTGTAACGGTCCGTCCATGTGGAGACGGGTGCCTCATTTCAGCTCAGAGCCACAAGTTCCTAATAATATGCGGAGAGACTGTAATAGTTATAACAGATTTTATTATATTTAACTGTTACAATAAATAAACAAATATATATGGTTCCTAATAATATGCGGAGAGACTGTAATAGCTATAACAGGTTTGATTATATTTTACTGTACAATAAATAAAAAAATATATATAGTTGGTACGCCCCTGGTACTGGATCGGAGGTCGGCTGAATGGCACTGCGCCGATTTATTTCAGGCTGACTGCGGCGTGCGACGGTTGTAATCCTCAGATTTATATAAATAAACAAAATAGTTGCCACCTGGCAGTTAGTTTTAAATGCGTTTAACAAAACACGAAACCACTAATCGGAATCGTTTTCAGAGGTTACACACTTATAAGGTTAAATTGTCACCTGGTACGCGTACGGGTTAGCTTAATTTGTCTGTAAAGTTGTTTACGGTTTCCTTGCCTTCGCCGATTCAATGAACGGATCCAGATAACTAGCGGGTCACGAGATCCAGATGCGCCGAGAAAGCGTGCTTGGCTTCCTAATCTCGACGATAAATGAATTTAAGTGTTTCGTAGAATAGTTTAAATGAAATATTACCATACGGTGAGTACCTACTTGGAATTATATTAACGCCTAATTTTAAAAATACGTACAATCTGGCCGGACCGACTAGAACGTATTGTTAAATTAGTTCTGGATCTCCAATTACAGATAAAACATTGAAATCAGAGGTCCTTCTAGCCTGGATTGATCGGCTTATAAGACCTTCAATCTCGTATTTGATTGGGATATTAACCTAATTGATACTAACTGGCATAACCTGCTTGATATCAATTAAGTAAACCCCAACGGCGAAGGGTTCCACAAAATGAATAAATGCGACACCGTACAGGTACGCGGATTTTATGGAATTCTCCAACGGACTGGAAATTCTCACAGACGGAGAATATTTTGGCGGCTTAACTTCGGCTTCTAACAGTAAGGATAGTTATGGTTTTTGAAAAATCGTGAAAATGGCTGCTAAAATCGTAGTTCTAGAATCCCATCGATATTGTTACGAACTGCTGGAATGCTATGAAGTACACAAATTTTGGATTAAGGAGGGTTGGAATATCTTATTGCTAGTACGATGTATCTAGGTGTGTAGACATTAGAATTAGAAAATATGTAGGGAATTTTGGTATCATCGATTGCATAAATTACTTGGTCTAGATGAAGACAACTAAACAAACTTACGTTTTTCAAATAAAAACTTAGTTGGTAGACCGCTCACTCTGTTTTGGTTCCACTCCCCTGCATTAACAGTGTATACAAATTTTGTGCTGCAACCCACCACATGCAATTTCCTAAATCTCTGGAATTTCTGTCATGCGGATTAGATGTCAAATTGTAGGTCCCCTGTGTTTCTACCTTAGCGTCGAGGAAATACACGTGGCAGCGGCATAAGTAAGTTATGAGATTGTAAAGTAAAATTACTCGACACTAATGACCGAGTTGCCGAGACGCTCTTAAATATTATTTAAAAAAAATCATATTCTACTATTGTCAGTATTCAGCCAAGGGCGTATCCAGAGAAGGGGCAAGGGGGGCTGCTTCTAAGGTGAAAAAAATTTAAAATAAAACAGAAAAAATATAAACAATACATTTCTGAAAAATTAAAAGGTTGCTTGTAGGTATGTCAAGATTTTGAATTAAAGTAATTACGAAATAGAGACCCTCGTACCATCTGTTAAAAGTCATAAAAACTACAACCTGTACGTGTATTATACACGTACAGGTTGTAGTTGTTATGACTTCTCACAGATGGATGTATAATTAGCTCGTAGCAACAAGGAGCTTTCTAGAATAAGCTCGTCTCATTTCAGGACGCTTCAACAATGAGAATATTCCAGAAGCTATTTAACTCGAACATATATAAGAGCGCGCTCATTTCGGTTAGAGTTAGGGCAATTAAATTATATTCACAAAAGGGTTATAAGTGTGAATAATTTTTACGACAGTAAAGTTTGTTATTTCGTGCCATCTATGTACTTTATTAAAAATTATACAAAACTAGATATTAGAAAGTTTTTTGTTAAGAATGGTAAATATTGACGTTTATTAGGATATCTGCATTTGCATGTGTTATTCCACGTCCACACCAATGTTTAGTAAAAGTTATATTTTATTTTTTTCAGTGATTTTAAAACAAAAGAAAAGTGCCAGTAGCAGCTGTGATGGGGGCAGTGGAGTACAACCACCCTCGGCTTTAGACACTGCGACTGCGAAGCCTTCTTCTATGGTTCAAACCACGGTGCCAGACAGTGAAAGTAAAACTGAAGACGACAGTTGTCATAAGGATGATATGATATGATATTGATAAGGAAAAACATCTTCTGGAAAATGGTTGGGTACCTTCGAAACATACGATTTTGCAGCAAATGTTAAACACCTCAAGAGGAAATTCAATCACCAATGGTTGGACACATTCACCATGGTTGGCTTACTCAAGGCGACTCAAAGGTGCTGTATGTAAATATTGTGTGTTGTTTCCGCCGTCAGCCAGCATGATGAGAGATGGTTGGGGTTCTTTCATCATCAGACCTTTCACTAAGTACAAGGACATGCACGATTATTGCAAAGCACATGCACAGACCCAGGGGCGTAAGGCTGCAATGGAATCTGCAAAATCGTTCATGGAAGTCGTTCCAGTGGACAACCTACTTTACCAGTCTACGTAAAAATTAATAGAAAAAATGAAAAAGTACTATCCTCAGTTATTTCCTGCGTCATTTTTTCAGGCACATATGATTTACCTCTAAGAGGCAAAAATCTGGATGAAGGCGTACTTATATACTTATGCCGGTTACACATCGAAGCAGATGGATCACAATTAACACACCATTTGAGCATGGACCGGAAAACGCGGCATACCGATCACCTATCATACAAAATGAAATATTTGATCTATGTGGCACTACAATCGGGGAACAAATGATCAGAAGGATTAAGGAAGCTTACGCTTACAGCATTCTGGCTGACGAAACTGCTGATATTCCGGACAAAGAACAGCGGTGTATTGGATTACGTTTCTTCGATAAAAAGGTCAACACAATCGAAGAGGAATTTTACGCTTTGTAGAGCTTGAAAGACTTGATGCCAAAAGTATTGCCAAAGCTATTGAAGATTTTGTGACAAATTTCAATCTAAACCCTGATAAGTGTGTGGGGTTAAGCTTCGACGGATGTTACACCATGTCTGGGAAAGAAGGGAGTGCGCGGGCGATGTCGAGGTAAAAGTACAATAAAGCCTTCCATTTTCATTGCTCCTCGTACAACCTAAATCTTGTCGTAAACGACTTAAACATTATCCCAGAAATTCGAAACTGCGTTGGAACTATCAAGGAGATAATCATACTTTCTCGCGACTCCGTTTTACGACGCGAGCTTATTGCGAACATAAATTGTGTGAGACTAGATGGTCAGAGAAGTACAAGAACACCCGTGTTTTTAAGGATTACGTCGTCGATATTATTGAAGCATTAGAGACATTAGCTGTAGAGGGTAATGCAGCAACAAGAAAAAATGTATATCAAATGCATGAAGTGGCATGCAGATCTTCATTTGTTGCGTCAGTAGCATTAATTGCGAAGTATTCCTCTATACTGGAACCCGTAGCAAATACCCTTCAATTGAAGGCACTTGACATAGTTAAAGCTAACCAGCACATTCAAACTATTCTCGTCATTCTAAGAGAGCATCGGGAATATGCGGAGAACGTCACAGCTGACGTTTTGAAAGAAGCAAGCGATATTGCGAAGCATTTGAATGTTGAAATACCCGCCACTCGCGTTGCTAGTCGACAAATGCATAGAAGCAACCCTGCAGCCGGAAAGCCATCTCAATTTTGGAGAAGGTCTCTAATAGTTCTTTAGTTGGATTCCATTATGTCATCGTTGGAAACAGATTTTCTGCAGACAAATCGCCTGCATTTTTACTGACACATTTCCAACCGAGTGTCATGAGAGATGTTTCATTGGAGGAATGGAATGAAAGTCCCTCATCTTGTGCAACTTTTTATAATTTGGAAGGCATCAAAGGAGAAAGGGAATTGTGGTTCAAAATGTGGAATGAGGTCAAAGAAGCGCCAGACATCATCGAGGTTTTAAAACAGCAAATTGGTTTTTCCAACCATTAGAAAGGCACTACCGATTTTGTTTCCACATCCAACAAACACTATAGAGCGTTCATTCAGCTCCCTTCACCGAATTAAAACATGGCTTAGAAGCACCATTGGTGAAAATAGATTAAATGGGTCAGCCATACCAAGCAATCATCGTCAATGGATTTTCTCAAACAAGAAATAATTAGTGGAAGCTGTAGAAAATTTGCAACGAATCCTCGCAAACGACTGTTAAAAAGTTAATTATATTAATAGCGTTTTTTTTGTAATTGTGGACACCCTTCCCCCATGAAAGAAGTTGGATTCAGGAAACTGTCCCCCCCCCTTCCATTTTGAGCTTGATACGCCCTTGTAATTCAGCATATTTTACAAAAAGATTTTTCATACGTTTCATTTGTAAATGGATCTATTATATCGACCTAATTTAATGTTTTTGCCATATCTTCTTCTATTGATATTATGAAAATGCTCTTGTCCAACAGATTAACGAAGATATTATCTAACGATTTTATAATTTACTAAAAGAACATTAACCGGAAGCTGTTGTTACAGGCAATTTTATGAAATTCTTAATGCAATATCTAGATTTGAATAAGTATTGTGAAATGGGATACTGCGGGCTAATAAAAAAAAATTGTGAAATGATACTTCATATATATTATATTAGGAGCAGTTTGTTTTCGACAAATATTATTTTACAACCGGGGAGACGAATTGGATTAGCTTAACACGTTCCCTGTCCATATGTTACAACTGTATGCATCTGTATATGTCCCCCATAATAATTGTTCATGTACTGTATACGGTGCATTGGACTCTGTACTAATTTTTTTTAGCACAACGTCCCATTACTCATATAGATAACACACAAGTTTATATAGATTTGCATTTCCACATGTGCAATTTGCATTCAGTATTATAGTGGATTATTGTGTAAATGTTGTGTATGTCGGTGTAGTAATATATTCTGACTATAGTTCATTTTTATTTGTTTATTTTTACAATACTATATGTATACTATAATGTGGAACAATAAAAGATCACTAACCGATGCCGAGCTACAAGTTGAAATTGACGAAATGAGTAATACTGCTAGTGAGAAATTTGATGATGATATTGGAGATCCAAATTACTCTTCTGAAGATATGCCTTCGAAGGATGAAGAGAGCGAAGGTAGTCATAGTGCCGAAGTCATTGAAGAAACCACCAGTGCTGACAACAAGATACAATTTGGTTTACTGAAGTTATGAATATTGTAAGATTACTTTTTACTGGTCAGTCAGGCTGCCAACAGAATATCCAACCAGAAAACGAGGAGATTCGACCAGTTGATGTTTTTAAAACAATAATTATCCATGACCATGATATTATCGATCTAATGGTTTTGGAAACTAACAGATATGCAACGTAGCTTTTACAATCTGGTAGGCAATCTCGCTCTAATTGTATGTCACGCTGGAAAGATACAGATAGGGACGAAATGGAACGATTTATTGGTAAGTGTACTTTTACCTTTACTCAACTGCAAAATAAGTAAATGATACTACTTTCACAGGATTGCTTCTCTTGATGGGTCTATTGCAATTTCCTTCTATAGAGAGCTATTGGAAACAAGGCATACTATACTACCATCCTGTTTTTCATCGTGTTTCCATTAGTTGCAGTAGATTTGTGTTGTTATTGGAGTGCTGGCATTTTTGCAATAATGAACAAGACCAAGAAAGTAGGAAGTACTAGATACAGCCTTTGATTGGCGCAATTCTAGTCAACCTGAAGTTTGTATAGACCTGCAGATACTATTGTTGTAGATGAAACCATGGTACCTTTTAGAGGTAGACTAAGTTTCAGGCAGTACAATCCAACAAAAGCAAGTAAATATGGCATTAAGCTTTTCAAAGTATGCACTCCTCAAGGATTTACTTGGAATTTATCTGTTTATTGCGGACATACTAAGAAACTGTCAGAAGTAGACCTTCCAGGATCCACAGTTATTAGTCTTAGCAAAGACCTTCTAAACGAGGGGAGACTGATAATTACAGATAATTACTACACCAGCCTCAGTTTGGTACGGTATTTGTATAATCAGAACACAAACCTAATAGGAACAATAATAAAGAACAGAAAAGGTTTAGACCAGGGGTTCTCAACCTTTTTCCAGTTGCGTACCCCTTACCAAATTATTTTCATAAATTGTACCCCTGGATTATATTCTAGTCTAGAGGCAATAACAAAAAAAAAAAGATTTGAGTAACAATAAACACAAATTAAAATAGTATGAGTACTATGTTTTGTGATTACATTTTAGCACTAATACCTTAATAGAAAATACTTTTTAACTAAAAATGTTTTAAAATTCAACTTGTTGTCCATTAGTTTTGTTATTTGTATAAAAAAGTAAAACGCTTTCGTCACTTCTTTTGCTTGCACATTAATGGGAGCCCTGTCCTTGCTTTCCTGTAGACAGTTTTTTGAAGTTGGACTCGAAAGAAGCCAAGTACAGTCTCATATCTGGGGCAGCATCCAACTTCTTTCTGCATTTATTTTTGATGAAAACGTAGGATGAAAAAGCTCTTTTCCCTAATACAGTGGATGGAAAAGGCAACAAAACCTCCATTGCCAGGTCAGACAGACGTTCATATTCACCTTTGAGGTCCAACCAAAAGTTAATGACAGGTTTTTTCTTGAAAGCTGATTTCAATGTGCTGTCACTACAAATTTCAATCCGACTTTATTTTTGTGCAACATCCAACTGTGCTGATTGAAAATTCTCTTCAGAAAAGGGATTTTGAATCCAGTGAATATCTTCATCAAGCTTTGGAAAATATCTTGCAAATGATGATTTTAATCCCTTCAAGTGTTCAGATATTTGCAGCTAATGTCACTACAGAGTTGCAACTCATTGTCTTTCAAAAAGTCATGCAAAGTCTCGAATACTTTTGCCTGGCCCTGAAGAATACAAGACCTCCAAAATTCAATTTTTTCATCATAGATTCTATCTTCTCTGATACTCTGTAGATCGTGATTGAACTTAACTGGAGGCGCAGATTTACTCGTCCACGAGCTACGCTGCTACGGTAATAATAATACGCCAATAAAACTATGAACTGCTTGTTCAAAATTTTTACTCGTGTGGGTGCTTTTTGTTTGGTTACAAGTTATTCCTTGTACATATCTGCCATTACACATTTTCTTTCTACGAACCCCCTAGCGACCCATTGCGACCCCCCAGGGGTTCGCGTATCCCAGGTTGAGAACCACTGGTTTAGACGAACGTGCTGTTAGCAAAAAGGCGAAATTTGTAGCATGCAGCAACAGTTAATCACACTGGTGAAACGGAGGGATCAAAGAGAAGTATATATTAATAATAATAAAAGGCAATTTCAACAGGTATTTATTTTTATTTTGGCTTTATACGTATTTCGACATACAATATGTCATTATCAAAAGCATTTAATGAAGTAAACATTTGTAGTTGCTTGGGTAACAGCACACTGGAT
>JABXWE010019591.1:0-12633 GCA_014611495.1 Limonius californicus | reverse complement strand
ATAAAGAACACGTTTCATAAGACCACTTGTCGCACTCGTCCGTTGAAAAACTCGACGCTTCGCGTCTCGTTTTTCAAACTTGAACTCGTGCGTTAAGAAGAGGCCTTATGAAACTAGTTCTTTAATATACTATTATTAAGAGCAGTCCTAGAATTAAAATTTTTGTTGCTTAAATTAGAATTGAAGTATAATGAAGAATGTGCACATGGAAAGTAAACAAAAACATAACCTTATATTATATACCATTCCAGAATACTGTCATTATAAAATCCAATATGATTGCTGGAGGTTACACATACAACTTATTTACAGAGATTTATATGCTACTCATTTAAAAAGTGTTATTTGGCTAATATTTAAAACAAATTCAAAGTTAAATTTGCAGTTTTTGTTGTATAGTGAACCGTGGGAGCCGAAAAAAATACTAGTTTTAAAACTATTAGTCATAACATTGAAATAAATAAATTCTCTAAATGAATATGCGAATAGTAGTTGAGCGCTATTAAAAGGGAGAACTTCACAAGAAATATAATAAAGTATGCTAAGATACATGGAAAACATTTCCTATCAAGTGGTACTTTAGAACTAAAAAGTGAAATAAAGCCATTTGTTCCAAAATTTATTAATTTTTAGATTGATTTAGTTTTAAATCAGAAGTTTTGACAGCTTCTTTAGAGCAGCCTAATAATGAGTGCAAAAGAGGATCAGGAAATTGTTTTAACAATGGACACATAACATCAGTATTTTTACGTTGGAATTGGTAAGAGATTAAGTAAGATTAAATTATCTTACAACTCTCTAAACTAAGATTAAACTAGGACACAGATTTTTTCACATTTATTTTATTTTACAAGTGATTTTTATAGATTTAAAATTTTACTATAATACATAATACAAAAGTTAGTAGTAAATAAATTCTTTTAAGTGTAGCAAAATTGCTAGGAGTATTAAATTTCGATTTTAATGATTTATCATTTTGTTTTAATATTAGTCCAACTGATCAATAACTCGATTACTCGTTTTCCTAGAACTACTAATGAAGGTACCATTAAAATCATTCATAATTCACTTTATTTGCTGTAAATATTTTCATAGTTTTGTTTGCATTGAATTCCAATTTGTTTAATCTTGTCCACGATTTGACATTATTAAGTTATTTGTTTATAATTCCACCAACAATGCAGAAATTATTATTATTATTAGCCGTTTAGATCCTGGTGTCAGGCAAAGGCCTCCCCCATCTGTTTCCAATTGGTTTTGTTTTTCGTCTCTAACAACCATGACTGTCCTGCTGATTCTGCTATTTCTGCTTCCCATCTCTGGTGTGGTCTCCCTCTTTTTCTTTGTCCATCCCTTGGCTTCCATTTTGTCGTTCTCAGGGACCAGCGTGTTGTGGGCAGCCAATCTACCCGTCCTGCCGAATTCCATTTTAAATGTTTGCATACTTCCACAATATATTTTGTTCCCATTCTTCTTCTTATACCTTTTATTCTCACTTTATCACTTAACTTGATATTTAACACGGATATTTCCTTTTTTGATTGCGAAACACTTAGTTTCTGATATAGTTTCTTATTTATTTTATTTTTTTATTTTTTATTTTTTTTATTTAACGTCGGCCTATTTCTGCTACTATGGCTAACCACCGACGCCAGGGAGCGATCCTACCACACCTGGAAATTTAGCCTGTTTGAGGGTTCTTTTGACGTGCCCAACAACACTTGGACACGGGGCCTACGATTTTACTTGCTATCCGAGAACAAGGGCCGTTTTAGCGTTTTTTATCGCTCAGAAAAAAACCACCGACCTCGGCGTCCGGATTCGTACCCGGGACAGCTGCGTGAAAGTTTCTTATTTAAACTCCATGTTTGAGCACCATAAGTCATGGTTGGGATTACACACTTGTTAAATATACTTCTTTTTAGATTTATGAAAATATGACTATTTTTTAAAATATATTTTAGGGACCAGAAGCACTTCCAACTCATGTCGATTCTTCTACACATTTCCCGCTCGGTTCTGCTCCCAAAAGAAATAGCTTGTCCCAAGTATAAAATTTCTTGGACATGTTTTACAGTTTCATCTCCCAGTACTAAATCGTTTGATAGTCTGTTTGACATTAAGTTAGTTTTTTCGAAATTTAGTTTTAGACCTGTCTTACTGCTTTCTTCACTTTATTCCTTTAGCATTAACTTTAGTGTTGTACTACTTTCAGCTAACAGTATCACGTCGTCGGCAAGTCTCAGGTTTGATAACCTTTTACCACTTATATCGATGCCGTTTTTTTCCCATTTTAAGTTGCGTAAAATGTCTTCTAGAGTGGCTGTGAATAAGGAGACAGTGGGTCGCCTTGCTTTACTCCCCTTTCAATAGTAAAGTACGATCCATCTCTTTCTAGTCTTATTTTTGCTTTCCCTTCTTTGTACAATTCTTCGACGATTCTGACATACTTTGCTGGAACTCCCTGATTTATTAAAGCCTGGATCATAGCACCATGTTCTAAGCTGTCAAAGCCTTTGGAGTAATCCACAAATGCTAGATGGATAGGTTTGTTCTATTTTTGGCATTTTTCCATTATTTGAGTAATTGCCTGAAGGTTGTCCATTGTTGAATACCCACTTCTAAATCCTGCTTGCTCTGATGGTTGGTTTCCATTCAAAATATTAATTATTATTCCTTTAATAATGGTTGCAAATACTTTGTACACGGTTGGTATAAGGCTAATTGGCGTGTAATTTTTTATCACTTCTTTACTACATTTCTTATGTAGTAATATTATGGTAGTAGCTTTCCATTGTTGTGGTATTTCCTCGTCCTGTATTATTTTGTTAAAAAGATCTTTTAATATCTCTACGGCAGAAATTAACAAAAACATTAAATTCAATTTTAAAAATAAATAATAGAAATTTGTATTGTGTACTCCATAATTAATTTTTAAATGATCTAAGTTGAATGTTTTATTTAGGTATTTGCGTCAATTTTGTCTGTAGCTCCCATGCCACTGCGGTGTGTGACATGTTAAAAATCACTACCGGAGTTCGAATTACCCCAGATAGGTAAAATTTATAATTAGGGTGTACAATGGTCCAAATATGGCCTGAATGCAAAGAGATGCTTGGAAAACCGCGTCCTAGATCTCTCCCAATCAAAGACCAACCAGCCAATATGAGGCATGTGTACCCGACATCACTGCTCAGCTTGCTCTACAAACGAAACCTGGTTTTCAACTCTACATCGCATTCATTAAACAATAAACAGGCAGAGCAAGAAGAGCTAGCAAAGCAAAAACTAGGAAATTGAATAAAATCGTGTGATGCACAAACATATTGAACCTATATGTAAAAGACGTTATGACTGATACAAGAATATACTAAGACTATATTTTTCTTTACTTTCCATGGGTGACATGTGTTCTTCATTGATACAAGCTATTGTTCTTTCTTCAAATTAGAGCAAACTGAAATTTTGGTACAGTAATTTTTAACTGCTGTTTTTATATACAGTGTGATTCTAAACTTGTGCGAAAAACTTTAACCACGTATAGCTGAGATTCTTAAATCACCTAGTATTTTTTTTTAATTCAAAACCATTATGGAGGTATAAGTATCATAGTTTTTTTTACATCAATTCATTAAAATGTAAATAACTTTTGTGTTTCTTATCCCACTTTTGAAAAACTCCTTTATTTGTAAAAAAATAATAAAATAAAAAAATTTGTAAAGACCTAATTTTTGGAAAACAGAATACTAGTTCAGAAGCTGTAAAAAACTTTGGTTAACATTCTCGTTTTCAAGGTGTACCCTAATTTACACAATTTTTAACCAACTTTCCACTGCTGGTTCAGATTTCATCTACTTTTCACACTCAGTTGTACATTTGTCGTGACTGGACATTAAGCTTGAACAGTTAGCTTTTCAAAACGACGAAGTTAACCACAATTAAAAAAATTAATACATTTTAGTCAATTGACGTAAAAAAAAATTGTAGGACCATAAATACCTAATGGTGCCGAATTATAAAAAATTTAATAGATGACTTAGGTGTTACATAACCTCACGTGGTTAACGTTTTTCGCACATTTTTGAATCACCCTGTACCCGACAAAATAATACACAAATATATGTAACTGCAAATAATGTAAATAATAAATGAGCTTTAAGTAAATTTTAACGAAAAATAACTAGTATTGATTTAAATTAGCTATGAGATCTGTAAATAGCTAAATTTAAAATGAAGCTTATCATTACTAGTTTCTCTTTTTTCTTGTTATACAGGGTGTCCCACGACTTGAGGTCACTACTTCGTGTACATAATCTTTAGACCAAATACAGTTAAAAATTCTAATAAAGTTATGCCCTAAAGTAAACCGTTTTCAAAATACAGAGTGTTAAATTATTATTTATTAAATAATTACAATTTCAGAAAAGCCAATATTTTTTTATTTTAGTTTAAATTCACTGTAAAGATTGTTCAAAATGGCCACCGTTGCTCTCGAGCCACCTTTGGTTGTAACATATCTTTGTTATTCCGAATTAGTTCTGCTGTCTCAAAAATGCGTCTCCTAGATCTTCAACAGTCTCTGATGGTGTTTGATATACCATATCTTTCATAACCCCACAAATAATAATCTAAACAGGTTAAGTCTGGAAATCTTGGGCGCCAGGGGTGCTGTTCTCTACCAATTACACGTTCTTGAAACCGTTGATTTAAAATTGTGTTCCACATAACGCATAGTGCGCCGGGGCACCATCGTGCTAGTACCACAAACCATGTCTGATCGCCAGAGGGACATCATCTAACAATTCTCCCAAATAATCTTCTAGAAAATTTAAATAGCTGTTGTTGGTTAAATGGTTCTAAAAAACGAATGGACCAATGAGCATGTTATCAATAATTCCTCACCAGGTATTCACTTAAAACCTATGTTGATAATTTGATACTGTGATTTCACTTGGATTCTCCAAATCCCAGGAGTGGCTATTCATTAATAAATTCCTTGTAAATGTTGCTTCATCCGTGAATAAAATTCTACGAGGGTGATTCAAAGTTGACCTGCGTTTTATTTTTTTCTGGTCGATACAAACTATAAATTAATATTATATGTGTACATCATTTTTCTAAGTAACAACTTCCCTTTAAAATACACTTGTCCCATCGCTCCGGTAGCTTTCGTATTCCCGTCAAAAAAAATTCTTTTGGTTGAGGACGTAGCCAATTTTGCACCGCATCCTTCACTTCCTCATTAGAGGCAAATCGCTTGCCTCCCAAGAACTTTTTGGGTGGCGCAAAGAGGTGATAGTCACTTGGGGCCAAGTCCGGACTGTATGGGGGGTGAGGCAGTACTTCCCAGCCCAATTTAGCCAATGCATTGTTTGTTAGATGGGCTGTATGTGGGCAAGCGTTATCGTGCAGTAGAATAACGCCCTTGCTTAAGAGACCGCGTCTTTCTGTTCGTATGGCCAGCTTAACCTTTCCAAGAAGCTCACTGTAATAAGCTGAATTAATCGTTTTTCTTTCTTCGAGAAAATCGACGTAAATTGGTCCAATAGCATCTCAGATTACAATCGCCATAACATTGCCAGCCGATGGTTGTGTTTTGAATTTTTTGGGCGGAGGTGAGCTTGAGACACGCCATTGCATGCTAACATTCTTGCTTTCTGGAATATAATTGTGTATTCAAGTGTCATCAGTTGTTATGATACGTGACAAAAAGTCAGCGCCTTCATAGCGAAGCTGTAGTTCTGTGCAAACCTGAAGTCGTTTCTGCTGTTGTTCCGCGGAAAGTTGTTTTGGAACCCACCTGGCGCTAACTTTACTAAATTTAAGCTTGCCGCGGACAATAGTTTGAACACTACGAACACTAATGTTTACAATCCCAGCCATTTCCTTCACAGATATTCGCCTATTGCTCCGGATCAGCTGGTCAACTTTTTGAATGTTTCCAAGATTCACAGCAGACGCCGGACAGATAGCATGCGGCAAGTGCGACGCGCGTTCACGACCATCCTGGAAGGATTTACACTACTCAAGGACTGTTCTGAGTGATAAACACTCTTCTGCAAACTGTTTTTGAAGTCTCTGATGAATATCAGTCGCTTTTCCACCTTCAAAGAAATTTAATAATTACACGTTGTGCAACAGAATTTGAAACATTGTTGCACGACATTGTTAGTACAACTGACAGTATTGGTACAATCAAGTTGCACTTGTTTATGGCGTTGGTTAACGTGCCTACTTCGGTGAATATAAAGCCACTTTGCAGTAACTCTTCAATTGCGTTCAGAAAAAATAAAATGCAGGTCAAATTTGAATGATTTGAATGATCCAGCGGCAAAATTCCATACGGCTAGCGAAATCTGTAGCTAAGAAGACTTGAACAGGCTTGATATGAAATGGATATAAACCATGACCTTTCAATGTTCTCCAAACTCGCATTCATGGTACATTAACTTGTGCACATACACGACGAACAGAGGTGCTGGGATTATTATCAATTTTTCGCAGTGTGTTGTCCTCATTGTCTAGTACTTGCTGTATTGGAACCTTAGTCGACGGTTTCGGGAAAGTTCCTTGTTCTCCTAGGTGGTTGCGCAGTCATTGGAAAACTCGTCGGTCTGGTAGTCGCCGATTTGAAAATCTCAACCCATATTCTTGAGCAGCTGCTACTGAGTTTCTATTACAAGAACCGTACATGTAATGGATATCGGCGTACTCTCGCGTTGTAAAAGTAAACATTATCAACACTGTTAATAAGCGCAAGCAGAGAAATCAACTTTAAGGTGCTTTGCTGTTTGACACACAAAAATAAATATTAGGTTTTCTGAAATTGTAATTATTTAATAAATAATAATTTAACACTTTGTATTTTCAAAACGGTTTACTTTAGGGCATAACTTTATTATAATTTTTAATTATATTTGGTCGACGGATTGCGTACGCAAAGTAGCAACCTCATGTCGTGGGACACCCTGTATATACCACACAAAATAATAATTGGTATGTACAAAAAATGATATACATATTTTACGATCCACCTGTCAAGGACTTCAAATTTTAAATACACTTCCACGAGATATTGCCCATTTGTCATTTTTTACCAGTATATTTTGCAACATGATATTGAAGATGATGCTTTGGTATTTAATCTTCTCAAAAACCACTCTTGGTACACTACTTTACCTCTTTTCAAAAGTGTATCAAGTAATACAATTTTCATGATAACTTCCATTATAGTTTATTTTAAATGCTGTTAAAATAACAAAACAAATTAATATAGAGTTTCAAACCACATAAGAGTGTTTAGAGAAAGCAAATACTTCGGTTTCTCTTTCTCTTTTGTTTGATCATCAAAAAAATTTACAAAATCATCAATTTTTACAGCATCTTACAAGTTGTTTCGAAGTGTTGTAGTACCATAAGCCAGATCAAGAGAAACCATATGGAGTTCTTTAGTAGTACCAATGTGTTCTATATATATTTCAAGCATTACACAAATCAAATGGTGTACATTGTTCATGGCACAATTTACTTATCATTGTAAATCATTTTTTAGTAAAAGCAATTTTGCTATTGCTTTAGAACATATACCATCAGGTGATGGCTGCATTATTGTCATTTTACATTCATGTAGTCTCTCATGTCAATGCACTGTAGTCTGCAAGTAGATAATAATTATTGCCATATACCATCAGGTGATGGCGCCAATTTTGTCATTTTGCATTGGTGTAGTTTTTCATACATATCAAAACAATGTAGTGTGTAAATAGGTCGTAATTATTACCATAATTTTAATGTTAGCAATTGTTTTAACAAATGTCAGCATATTAACAAGGGTGGGCTTTATAGCTTTTAAATACTACCATGAAGACAGATGTAAGTACTGCCGTGCGAACTTCGATTGAAATGCGTAGACGGTCCAGTATGCCATTATCCCGTCAACGATCTACCATGTCTGCCCGCACGCAATTATCCGCTCCCCTTTCTGCCCCTCCTACTGTGAGTTATTCTAACACATTACATTGTAACAATTTCCGCTTTACATGCTACTCAACACGCTTACGCATTTCTGTAAATATTTTTTTCTAGTTGTGTGTTCATATTCTTTTCACTTGTATATACACAAGTCTGTCTATATATCCTTCTCCTAACTTTTACATCAACCCTTAGACATTGATTTGTTTTCTATTATAATTTTCTTATATTTAGTTAATTATGTATTATTTACAACACAATTATGTTTCATCATATTACACGGTACATAAAAATAAGTATATGAAAAAATGAATTCCTGATGTATACAGTAAATTTGAAAAAAGCACATAAATATATTTTATGCATACATCTAACATTCCACATTTTTGTCTAATGATTTCTCACATAAAACTCAACCCATAATACATTCTCGAGAAATAGATATTGTTTAAAGATAACTACTTGTGAAATAATTCTACATAAAGTATTTACTGCATGTCATACATATGTACTTCATCTACATATGAAGTCACCTACTCTTCATTTCTCAGGTAACTTTTATGATATACAGTATATTTAAGAACTATCTATGGGTACTTATTTACAACTATGGTAAAGGGGTTGTGCAGTACCCAGTTTTAAAGTTCTCTACTCTGTTATTTTTTAAACACAATAATTCAATTTATTAGAAGCTAAAGTAACATGAAATATTTGTAAATTCTGTTAAACAGATCTCGAAAGAAATCGAAAAAATTAATAAAACTCAGCTTAGCATATACAAACCACCTAACTGGTAAAAATACATTTTTTTGTGTAGGTTAAATACTTTTAATTTGGAGAAGAGGTGACTTTATAGATGCACTGTATAATTTAACTACTGTGTCTTAACTATGATTGACGATATTCATATAAACAGTTCACATCTTCATACCAGTTTCAGTGATATAGACATCCAGAAAGTATTTTTGTTAAAAAATTTCTATAAATAACCTTAATATCAAATTTAAAGAAAAAACATTTAAAAATCAAGGTGTACAGTATAGCAGTAGCAACCTGTAGAGTTGTTAGACTATCTTAATGATAAGAACATTTAAAAGAAAAGCAGCTTTCTGTTGCATAATTTCGTGCTGCTAATTAATTGAATTGTGAAGTTTTAAGTTCATCTTGCATATCTCTTCCAAATTACTAGCATTGAAATTGAGTTATTAACCTCTGATGTAAACATGTAAACTGTAGATCTGCATTATTAATTCAGATTACAGCTTTTCAGGTCTTTTTGTAAGCTAATAATCTTTCTTGGACTTGTAGTATAAGTATATTAATTCTTTAATTTTTTGTACTTTCTTTTGCACATACTCCATTTTTTAAGGTAAAACTTATGCCAGCTCTCTTTAATTCAGCTATCGATGCAAAAGTCTGCAAAACTTGTAAATAGGCATTAGGCTTTAGCATCACTAAACAAACAAAAGCTCAAAATAATAATTTAAAATTTTGAGATGCAAAAGTAACCAGTTAGGCAAGTCAGTGCAATATCAAGTCTGTTACAGTTGCAATTATTCTTTTTTTTAAGGTTGATAAACGTTTTTGTCTCCAAAATAAAATTCCTAGGTAAAATACTTTTTTTTTTCAATACAATGTTAATTTGCTTTGCGTAATTCCATGTCTACTGGTCTACCATATTCGTTCTTGCAAGGCTTTTGTGTGTTTAGTGCAAAGTGCTATAATTTCTTAAATTTATGAAAACAATTGGCAATTACACTGAAACGAAAATTGAATTGAGGCTTGCAGTGAAACATTTCAATAGGCATAAACTGACCACACAGTAACTTCTATCGGCACATATGAGCTGTTTCACTGCAAGATCGATGTCCTAAGTTTATATATCACACCAATATGAAACATCAACTGGGTTTTATTAATCATCCTCATATTTTGGTATAGTAAAAAAATAGGAAACTGTGTTTATGCTGCTTTATTTTTAATAAAGGTAGACTGTAATGTAAAGGTTTAACAATAATTGTGGGTAACTTCTTGTTAGTATAAATGTAAACGTAAGCTATGAACTCATATGAAATTGATGTTACAATTTATGACACAATGCTCTGTTGTCAGCGTTTATTCACACAATTTTACACTAATGACACGAGTCGAGTACCGCAAAAACAAGTACCTACATCTAATAACATGAGCCAGTTTCAGTGTTAAAAAATATACATTAGCAGTAGTTCCAAAAATTTAACCTAGTGAAAACTAAAATGACGAACCAGAATCAAAATAATCACAAATTAATAATATTTTATATTGCAATTTAAACAAAATAGTATGATATCGCTAGATCATATTATTAACAACATATATATTTAATGTCATTTATTGTAGTACTTATTTGATTTATTGAAAGGTTATTTAGTTTTTTATATTTGAAACATGCCGTGGTTTCAGGTGTAATTGCCACTATTTGCATTGTCTGTACAGGTATTTGTTGTATTGCTTTTATATTATTTAATAATAGATTCTTATATTCTGTGTAGGTTGGTGGACATGGTCATACAGTTGTTATAGTTGATCCAAAGGACAAAGAAAAAGATGAAGTAGACACAGAACCACAGCCTGGTACTAGTAAAGATGAAGACATCAGCGAATTAAGTGAACCTAGTAAGTTTTTTATTATTTTGATTTTTAACGTGTCCATGGCACTTTTTCAAGTTTTAGTACATTTTATGTTTGTGATACCAACTGTGAATGTTAAACATACAATTATTATAATAGCCTGCATCTGCCATCATAAGAGATAGTTATCATGCTCCAAATCTACTTACAAAGTATTTAAATATATTATACAGTGCGGTCCATAAGTAACGGATAAATTCATTTTCGACGTAATTTACAATTTATGAGTAAAATCCTGAAACACGTCAATTTTTAATTCTAAAATGACATTTTATAAGCATAATTTTATACCTCCCCCTTCAACCCCCTTGGAGTGACAACAACCCCTTTAAAATTTTTAAATGGAATGAGGGTGCCTGTGACAGCTCATTTGAAAGGGTTTTTAATTCTCTATCCAACAATATGAGGTTTTCTGAATTTCCCTAAGTTTTATATTGAAAAATATTACATTTTTAATGTCACTAAGTAAACAAAAAACATGAAACATTTTAAATCAAATGTTCAAACTGGGCGCCCGTTGCTTCAGCAACGCCTCCATTATTGTCAATAAGGAACGGGCGCCCAGTTTGAACAATTGATTTAAAATGTTTCCATGTTCTTTTGTTTACTTAGTGACATTAAAAATGTAATATTTTGCCATAAAAAATTTAGAGAAATTCAAAAAACCTTATATTGCTGGATAGAGTATTAAAAACCCTTTCAAATGAGCTATCACAGGCACCCTCATTCCATTTAAAAATTTTAAAGGGGTTGTTGTCACTCCAAGGGGGTTGAAGGGGGAGGTATAAAATTATGCTTAAAAATGTTATTTTAGAATTAAAAATTGACGTGTTTCAGGATTTTACTCATTAATAGTAAATTACGTCAAAAATGAATTTATCCGTTACTTATCGACCGCAGTGTATATAATCTTGATGTGATAGTAACTCATTTAAATCTTTTATTGGTCTGCAAGTCTATACAACATTGCTTGCTAAATACGTGTTTGCTATTAAAACAATTTTGTGGAAATACAGGTTCTAATCGCCATTGGAACTTGAAAATTTTTTTTGATACTTGTATTATTTTTGGGCTATTTAACATAATGTAGTTTCATTTGTAATTTACATAAAATTACAAAAGGTATTTAGGAGAGTGATGTTATAAATTCGCTAATACAAATTCAGCTGTCAAAACTATGTATACAGGGTGTTTCAAAATAAGGTACTGAGGGGTAGAATATTAAAAAAAATATTTAGGGTTTTCTTAATATATTTCTGGTCTATTCTAAACAGCTTCATTAATAAGTTACAGCTCTGAAGGGGCTACCCTGAAAAAGGTTTTTTCTAAATATTTCCAAAGCACACAAGAGTAATAAATTTAATTTTTTAGTGTTTTTATTCTCTTAGTAAATTCACACCATTTAACATAGCTAAGGGTCAGAAATTTCTTTTCATTAGCGTAATTTTGGCGGATTGGAGTTGACTTCACCCTTTAAATTTTTTTTACATAAGGCATTTTAAAAGTTAAACGTGAAATTCAGATTTCAATCAAAAAATACAAAAAAAAAGTCCTCTTGAATCTTTTTGATAGGAGTTGCCGTTGTCTAGATATTTTACTTCTAAGGTTTTAGTTTTAGGCTTAGACAGAGAAAACAATTTTTAAGTAAGTCCTGAAATTAAACATTGTTTCTGATTATCATTCTGACGTTTTGCAAATGATAAATTATTCCCTCGTGCCTAAAAAAACCTTTTTGGGGTACCCTCTTTAGGGGGCTGCAAGTTCTTAATGAAGAAGTTTAGACCATAAGTTCGTTAAGAAAACGCTAATTCTTTTTTCTTACCCCTCAGTATAGTTTTGGGTACTTAATGTTGGAATACCCTGTATATGGACTATATATTTAAATAACTTTATTTGGAGTAAACATTTTTTCTAAATAGGTAAAACAATTACTGTTTTAGTTAAAATAATACTTGAATTTCAAACTTATCTACTTGTTTTGAGTAATAGTAT
>JABXWE010019589.1:0-18318 GCA_014611495.1 Limonius californicus | reverse complement strand
AATATGATTAAAGTATTACGTAGAAAAATTACATCATCGAAGCATAACATAGGCAACACAAATTACATAGAGTAAATAACATAGCAATATATATATATATATATATATGTATATATAATATATATAAATACAAAGTGTTCCCTGTTCAACAGTGCCTACTAAATATTAAACAATTAAAGTATTCATTTTTGACAGGCTAGTTTCTTCACACGAAGCACGAGAAGAAATAGAAACTTGGCAACTGAGTAATGTGCATGTTATATCCTCTACGGGAAATATTTTTGCAGTTACTATAGAAAACTATCGAAAAGTATGTATTACTACATAATTAGAGTTACCTACGCTAGTCGACGCTTTTGACAACATAAATCAACTATTAAACAAATCATTGCCACACCACCATAAGGTAGGATTACGGACGTATTTGTTTTATGTTGTGTCCCCAATAGGCCTAATCCACAGCTGAATAAAGTAGTTATCAGTCCTTTTCTATACCTAAACACAGATTACTTGTGAACAAAAAGAATAAAAATTACGGACAGAAACAAATTATTAAAATTGACAATTTTCTGTAAATTAATGGAACTGTTTAAAATGACCACCACCAACATTATGACATTCTGCACATCTCAATTTGTACTCGTTGGAGCATGTGTTCGCTTAAAGTTGCAGCCTGCTTGATTGAGTTAGATCAGATAACACTCCACGACCAATCCACCGATCTGAAAAATAATTTTAAAATCAATCTCGAACCATGATTCCATAATGGTCTGGACCGCCATATGCTTCGTACCACATGTTTTGTCTAATTATCAATGGAACATTTTCCCATATTAATTAAAAATCTTCATAGAGAAAATGTAGGCAATCTTCAGAATTAGCACAATTTGATAGAATAAAAGAACCAATTAAATAATTATTATAATAATATGGTGTTGTGACGCTTCTTTCTTTGCTTGACTCGACGGGGTCAATTGCACGTCTACTTATTACGTGCAATTGCTTCGGTTGCCTCGGGCGCCAGATTTTGTTACGAAGTTTACTCTACGTCGCTGCTTCGTTGTCCTGGGAGGGATAACGAAGTCTTAGGTAGCTGCAGTTGAAGACTTCGGTTTCCAGGGGACTGATGTTACTTAACTGCAATCTCGGAAGCGGTCCTAGATGCCTAACTGTGCTCGGTTTAGAAATGATCAAAACATGAAGGCTTGATACATATATTTTAGTGATTAACATACAGAATTTCACAGTCACAATACAGTAGCAATACAGTAGCAAAATAACCAGTAGCAAATACGGTAGCAGATACAGTAGCAAACAGTGCCCTGGGGTTCTTACAGTGTTTCCTATCCCGTAAATAGTCCCGAATAATTAAAGCAAATTCACGTATTTCACCTTAGCTAGCGAAACCCCAGCGAATGAAATTACTGCGAACCTACGTTTTGAATTCTGAATACATTCTAATTTAAAACACCGATAAACATACCGCACTACGACCGCTTGAAATTCACAAGCTTGATTCAACGCACCCGAACTAACTTTTAGTAACGACACCGTAGATTCCAGTCTGATATATCCTGTGTATTAATAACATATTTGATTTCTAATTTAGCAAGCTGTTAACCTCACATTCCGAGCTCCGCGTGCAGGCCAAGTACAGCAACGATCCGTCTCGTGTACGGTGGACTGAATTACCGACATTCCAGGACCGGACTACGGAATAATTAATTTCATTCTGAATATTCAGTTTAATTTTCTTGTGTATTTATTTAACTCCGAACTTAGAAATTTTAGTTGCATGTGTTGTTGGAATAATCAAATACTTTAATTAAGGTAGAATTGTACACTATAGGAATAAACATTATAAACTTTTAACAAACTTTATATCCAGCGAACCCTGGGCTATGAGCTTGCCCGGCACGTCTACGAGTATTACAATACGGAGTCCTAAATCTCAAAATAATAATACAAAAATAGTAACGCTTCGTTACAGTGTATAATTATAATTATTTACGATATCGATTTAAACATTAACACCGTATTGATGACTTCGAACAAAAGTTGCATGAGGGTTTTCATCCTCCCTTAGATGATTATTATGAGTATTGTAAAGCCCATCCTGAGTAAATGTCGTCTCATCTGTCTACATAATACTGCCAAGAAAATTTGGATTTTCCTGCTGTTGCTTTAATAGCCTTTCAGAGTACCTAACTCATGCATTATAATCCTGTGGTAATAACTAAGAACAATAAGTGTTGCACTTTCGTTTTTCGAAAAATATATAAACCGTTGTCGTGTAATATTCTGTGTAATGTCGACTTTGGTGTATCTACAATTCGAGAAATATCAAGTACGCTTCTTGTAGACTCCCATTTAATTAAATTTAATACACTTTCGTCAATATTCGCCTGTCTTACCATATATGGACGACCACGACCAGCTCTTTTTAGACCAACTCTTCCTCTCCTTCGTAGTCGTTGGTCAATTCGTTTAATAACTGTGTGGTTTTGAATAGCGTTCAACATATAGCCTTGCCGCTGTATTACAATTGAATAGAAATTACTGTCAGCCTTTCTTAGATTTGCCTTGATGCCACATTTAATTCTCGTGATTTCAACAATATCTTAGGATCACAAACCTGCAATTTGAACTTGTGCAGAAGTAATTTTTATTGTTAATATCTCAAGCTTATTCATGAAGAACTACTTTCATCGATAATATCTATTAATTTAGCTTTGTTTTTAATGATAGGCAGCATTCGAATTTCAAACTGAAAGAATGTCGTGTGAAGAAACTAGCTTTAGAAAAATAAATATTTTAGATGTTTATATATGTTCAGTATGTACTACTGTGCAACTTATGTCAACTTATGGGACACCTTGTGTAAACGGGTGTTTTACAGTTCTATAATCGCTTCCCGCAGCTCATTTTCCATCGTTGTCATACAAATAAATAACATTTAATTTCGCTGGAAATTTTTTAGGATGTGATATGCATAATGCATGTAAATAATTAATAGCCAATGGTTTTACCTTAAAGGAAAGAATTAAGTATATAAGATGCGTTTTTAAATGAGGTGCACCTTGTACTAATAATTAACTGACATCGTTTCAACTTTACTGCATATCTCCGAGCTATTGATGTATTATTTTATAATCAACCCGGCGAAACAAAGCTTAGATGCAATTAATGTGAATACCCATTAAGTCGAAGAGATCTAAACACAAATGTGGATATTAGAGATTCTAGTAGAGCTGCAGTTAAAAGAATTCTGAAAGCAAATGTATTCCATCCCAATCATGTCACTTTGGTGCCTCACCTGCATAAACATGACCCTCAGAGAAGATTTGCAGTTTTGTAATATCTTTTAGAATCAAATCTTTGAGATACATTGTTTTGAATTGTGCATTATTTAACTATGAGGCAAAATTATCAAACTATGGTAAAGTAAATAAGCATAACTCGTACTACTGCACTCGAGAGGATCCTCACTGTATACGTGTTACCTATTTTCAAAGAGTTTAGTGTAAATGCTTGTTGTGGTATACCCCACTTCGTCCAAGAATATTTAACTGGACGCCGTTACTTAGATTTCCTACAAAATATGTTACCTAGGTTGTTAGAATATGTAGAACTCAATGTACGACAACCAGTTTGGTACCAACATGATGATTGTCCTGCTCACAACAGTTGGATTGTTAGAAATGATTTGGAGAAACTTGGATTGGAAGACAAGCTGCACATCCATGACCACCAAGAAATTGCAATATCACTCTACTAGCCTTTTTCTTTGCTTGTAAGGAAACAATATACCAAACTCCGGTAATAAATGTGCACTTACAAAATAGAATAATCGAGGTATGTACTTCAGTTATACCTGAGACGCTTGCTCAAGTCCTAATATCGTTCTTAAAACGAATTAGAAAATGTGTAGAAGTGAATGGAACAATTTTGATCATTTACTGAATTAAATAAAACTGTGCTATTTAGTTTTTATAGTTTTTCACTTATTTAGTTTTTACTGTAGTACGGCAGTAGTAGTATTAGTAAAAACAGTTTTAAGGCGGATGTGGATATCCTAGCTGCCCCACCCTGTATAAACAATTTTTTAACTCACTTGCATTTCACTTACTGTTATACGTGACATTTTTATATTTTTTATACAATAAGATACTTTCCACATGCATAATTGCAGTAACAATAACAGTAAAATCAAAAATTAAAATAGAATTTTTAATTATTACTTAA
Source organism: Limonius californicus (assembly GCA_014611495.1). Classification (NCBI taxonomy): domain Eukaryota; kingdom Metazoa; phylum Arthropoda; class Insecta; order Coleoptera; family Elateridae; genus Limonius; species Limonius californicus. The sequence continues at coordinate 14,073 of JABXWE010019589.1, read as the reverse complement.
ATATAGCAACACAACAAGTACTGTACTGCAACAGCAATAATTGTGCCAAATGCAGATCAAGGAGCACAGGATGTTCGTTTAAATGGAGGTAAGTTACGTAAATCCACCTTCGGGATAAATAAGGTAAGATGAAGAAAATAAAATTCACTTTTACAACTTCCGTCAAAACCACCGCGATATTTTAACGGAATAATGACGTTCGATAAAATGAAAGATTTATGATTGAAAACAGAAAATGCTCAAAAGGCCTGCGTTCAGCTTTAATACAACAAATCACTTTTCAATTCATGTTATCAAATATCTTTTCTGCAATGAAGGATTGCTGATTAAATTGCTGATATGAATAATGACTTCCATTCGTGCTTATGTGTGATGGTTATTTCTAAAAGTTGTATTTGTAAGATAATGGAATACGTGGCAGCAAAGGATCATTGAACCTATGAAATATGGAGGGAAACTTTTCATCAAAACATTCAATCGTCTCCCTAGAAGAACTGCTTAGCATTATTTTACTGAAAATAATATTTGCAAAGCACACCATCATGTAATGTGTCATGTAGTTCAAGAAAAGATTATAATAAATCAGTATAATATCTTTGTGAAGTTATTGTATTTTGAACAACTATACATTATATTCAATACTACTTTTGCGACTGTGAAGGTGATTCCATAAATACAAATTTTCTAAATGGTAAATTCTCATAATTTAGGAATAAATATTTATATCAGTAAGAGGATTTTGTCGAGAATATAATTATTCAAATACTAACAATACTCATTCCTTTCATCATAATCAGGCAAAATTAATGGAACAATAAGAAGTACATCCTAGCTAAACAATTTACGTCAGTCGAAAGCGCCCCAAAAGTTTGTTTCGAGCGGTAGTATCAAAAGTTAAAATAACATTTTTGATATCAAATATTCGATAGAAAGAGGCGTCGATGCTCCTAAAATGCATTTAAATCGTCTATTGTTAAAACTGTATTGTCTTCAACAGTGCGTTATGGCAATTATACAAATGATATTTTTAGCACGGCTTTCAAGATTATGATCAAACCATTGACAAAAGTATTTGATCCCTATTGCACAACAATTTCTCTAAAAAGCGTTAATTTGTATGAATAATATTTTTTGCATCGTGCGCATATAGGCTACAATCCATTTAAATGCACATTGCATTACGTATAAAGTGAAAATTTAGATAGACCAATACAAAACCACCAGAAAGTACCAAAACATATCCCTACACAGGATAATCCCCTAAAATATAAATAAAGGGACCAATGAAGGAAACACACAAATATAAGAAATACATTCTATTAAAACGGAAGAAAACCATCAAAACAATGAAACTAAATATATAACATTCTACAAGATATATTTCCATTAAAAAGTAGACAGAGTAATATACAAATATATGTATTACCAACAAAAAAAAATTAGACAAGCATACACGATTTTGGACCCGAGCAACCAAAAGGTGTTTCTAAAGTAATTTTTGACGCTGAATCCGAATCCGTTTTCCTTGATCGACTCTAGCTTTCGAAATAATCGATGTAACAATTTTTTACGATTATCTACCGTTTATAACCATTTTATTGAAAAACAAGTGACATATCAGAAGTGAAGTACAGTAGAATTGAATCGTTTGTATTGTTGGTGAGGTCCGTTTCACGCATTAAAGTCCAACAGAAGTCGCTCATCAACATCATGCCCTCGTCCCAAAATCCTTGGTAGCGTCTCGCGATTCTCATCAAATCTTGGTGTAGCCGTTCTCCTTGCTCGTCGCTCGTTTCGTCCAAATTATCAGGAAAGAAATCCAGATGGAAATGCAGGAAATGAATCTTTAAAGACAGTCGAGCGCCAATCTTGCGATAATTTTTCAAAAAATTGGCTATTATTTGCTTGAAGTCTGGATATTTTCGTTTGCTCAGAAAGTTGTGAAAAACACTTTAAATACTTTGGAAAGTTGTTGTCGTCCATCAGCTTTCTAATATCAGGTCCGCCAAATACACTTTCTTTGATTCTCACGTATGACATTTTGTGAAAGGGCTTGGTTAAATATTGGAAAGCCGGCCGGTCGAGCGCTTTGACGAAATCCTGCAGAAGGCCAAGTTTGATACGTAGAGGCGGCAGTAAAACGTTTTTTGGGTCAACAAATGGTATAGCAGAGACATTTTCTTTTCCGGGCTCAAAATTGCAAGCGACTTGGCCAATGTGTTCTCACATGCTCAGTTGCACGACTATCTCAGAGAGAGAGAAAGCAGCAATGTTTTGTGAATCCCGATTGCATCCCAGTCAGGAGACCAATCACCTGATTAATAATACATAAACCAATAAATGTTTTAGATTTAATTACAACTGATGTTCTCATAGTTCCGAACCTTTAAATCGCCACAAATTTTCCATTGGTGTTCATTGTATTTGAACTTGGCCAAGATTTGACACATTATTTCTCGAAAAGTAGAGCCAATCTCGAAAAACTGACAACGGATTCGTATTCAGCTCACCGAAAAACGTTAAGAAATATGCTTGTCTTCTCTGGCCCAAAAGTTTACCCGAATTTGTAAACCTGTGTTATTCTTTTTTATACAACCTACTAAACAAAAAGGTAGTCCACAGGTTCAGCTAGTCACTCTGAATTACAGAAAATTGGAGAACCAAACTGAATCTACTTTCTTTGGTAATTGACATAAATGAAAAACATTTGTGTAAGATGGCCAAAACAACTTGCATTAGTAGGATAAATCTGTTCTTTCAAAATATTGATTTATGGTTGGAATCATAAAGTGATGATGTTACCATGGGTAGAGAAGACAGTTAGGTCACGGAATCATATGTCTCTACTAAACAGTAAATGCGGAATTGGTGTAGGTGTTGGTCTTAATGGGTAATGTCATGGTGTCTAGCAAAAACAAACCACTAATTAATAAAACGATTTAAGTTCTTAGAAAACAATTCAAGAAAGCTATTTTTAAAATGAAATGAAACTATTTAGGTTTCAGGATCAGCAGGACCCTGAATAAAATTTATAAATTTTACTATTTGGTATTTAATTAGTATTCCATGAAAAAATATAGAACAAACGAAAGAAAATCAGAAAATCAAGTAACTAGCTTCTCCTTCTTAGTCTAGGCATCATAGTCCCCCGTTCCCAATTAATTTTGTTTTAACTCTTACGATGTTAACTTCCAACTTTTTTCCAGGGTTTTTGTGTTCTTCCGCGGGGCTTCCGTCAGTTTGGCTTTCCTACTCATGTTATTGGTAGTATTGATGTCCATATCGTCAATATACTTATTCCAACCACGTCGCCGTTGTGTAGATTCTAAACCATCTCACATGGTATTCTGTTTCAATTACTGACGAATGGTATCATTTCGAATTTTATCCGTAGGATTTTTCTCACTAATATTTTCATTTCGAACATTCTAGGTAGTTTCGTTGATCTGCTATTGTTGGCCTCTCGTCTCTACTTCATAGTATATTATGGGCCTGAAGCACACTTTATATATTCGGATTTTGAATTCAATATGCATGTGTTCATTCTCATAACATCTTCCAGCCTACCATAATCATAGCTGGTGATCTCCGCAGCTATGTAAATATTTTTTTATTATACTTATCTGAAAACACCTTGTTTTCATCTGTTTTTACAAAGACGTAAAGGTGGCATTTTCAGAACAGCGCACGGAAAATTTTTCCCGATCTCCGTTTTTTTTCCGTGCGCTTACAGTTTTAACTTTTTTGAGATCTCGCCATTCCATAAAAAGTTGATACTCGTGTTCATATCTCGACCTGGATTTTGCTGGTAACAAATCAGCACTGGCTTGTGCCGCTAGCTCTAATATGTTCATAGGAATATCTGGATTTTCTTCCGAGTACATTTTTTAAAACTAACATGAATTAAACTGACAGAAAATAAAACAATGCCGATAATAAATATATCGTTGCTATGGAAATGTTAATCATGTTTGGTACTATTACGATGTATTATGATTACTTTGAAAATAAAATGTTCTAAATTTACTTTTTATCCTTTTTTGCGTTGTTTTCAGATAAGTATAATAAAAAGTATCGTTCATTACACGTCCGGAAATGGATTTTTCCATGCTTGCATGACTTCCCGTGTTCGGCTTCGCCTCACACGAGAATTTGTCACGCGCGCACGGAAAAATCCTTATTTCCAGACTCCTAATGAAATATACTAAAACACTATTTGCATTACACTTTTCTTGTTTACTAATAATTCGAATAATTCGCATTTTCTTGTTTCTTTTGAAGTAACAAAGCATTTAATTTCTTCAGCTACTATCTTCGTATTATATTTCTCTAGTTCAAGTTGGAATGCGTAAAGATGATTTCACATGCAGTTTTCGCATTCTGCAATTATGTTCTTGTCGTAGGTGCAGCAAGAAATTTTACTCTCACTCCTGCTTGTTCGAAAACCATATCTAACTGATTATACTTTGCCTATTATCTTAACCATTATTAGGTTGAAAAGGAATAGATTGAGACTACTATCTTGTCAAATACCTATTTTCAGTTATAGTTCTTCGGCCAATACTGCTTCAATTCGTATTTTAGCTTTATAGTCGGTATTTAACTCATTTATTACATTTGTTTGCACCTCTTACAAGGTTGAAGGCCTTCTGTCAAGTCGATAAACCATCTGTATACTGGTGTACAAAATTCCAGGATTTTGCTGCTAATTGAGTGATTGTAGATATCGATTACATCAGTTGTAGATCTGTTTAGCCTGAACGTTTCCTGCTCTTCACTTATCTGTATCATTCCACAGATTTCGGTGCTTATGATTCTTGTGAATAATTTTATTAGAACTATCACTGGAGTTCTATAGCAGTATAGGTAGAGTTCCATGAAGTTTATACTACGGAGACAGTTAACATTTTTTGGAAAAGTTAGATATTTTAGTTTTACGCCAATACGTCTGACAAATAATGCTACCGAGATACTTGAAAAAATTGTTATAATTCATATTTGCACCTTAACCAGGAGTTTGGGATGCAACGTACAAGCAACAACAATGAGTCATGATAAATTAAATAAACCATAAAATTACTATACTTGGATCACCTAGATGTTCTTCTTTTAGATATCTACACTTCTACACTATTACAATAGTAGCAACAAGTCTTCCGGCAGGTACTCATAAGACAGTTGGTTGTCATTGTAGACTATGTTGCAGAAGAACCACAGCTCTCAGGTGTAAGTATTTCAAAATGGAAAATACTAAAGCAAACAGAAAACTTAATTGTGTTTACATTGCTTGTAAACAGGTAAAATAGTCATGGTTTATCACCATTATTGTTTTACCTTCATTAAAGGTTAATATTGTTATCTAAACAATGTTCACAATCTTTTTTTCTATGAACTTTGGCATGTTCGGTTCACCGTCTATGTCTGGAAAAAAATTGGTTTCATACGTATTTCTCATCGTACACAATAAATATCAACCATAAAACACCAACGCGTTTTGTGAGCTTTAATCTACGTAACGTTTGGAATGAAATTTTGTAACGTTTCAAAATGGTGGAAGCTTTACACACAACAGTTCTGTTTAATTGTTGGCGAAACTTGTTTTAAGGCATAAGGATTCCTAAAATTTAAAGTATAGTTACCTGTTTCATGTATGTGTAAAAATACGTATGTTATGCGTTGTTTAAAATCTATCTTATGTATATTCAGCTAGAGAAATAAAAAGACAGTTTTTCAATTAAAAATCACATGATATATCGGTTATACCGAAACTGTCACAAACTTGGAAAGAGATTATTACAAGAAGTAAATACTGATTTCTAGAATCGTACACAGTATTGGATTCTAGAATTGAATTCTATTCTAAAATCGGAAAACGATTATTCATTTTAAAATTCAATTATATTCTAGAATAGCAAACCGATTCTCGATTCTGAGATCAATAATCAATTCTATATCTGGAATATTCTAGAATCGCAATACTGTTCTGCTAACCCTACAGAACCGATTCTTGTGGCCAAAATTTTACTACCGTTTCCGAATTTACCCACAAAAATGTTAATTTGTATTACATTATTATAATACAGAATCGGAAAGCAATTCTTAATTCTGGAATCTCATTCTATTTACATCGAAATTCCATTTTAGAAGTAAAAAACAATTTTATCTGTAGAATTGGAGAACAATTTTGAAATTGGAATACAATTCTGAAATCACAATACAATACTAGAATCGGAGGGCGATTCCCAAATCTAGAATAGAAATCCTGTTCTACTAACTCTGCATAACCTATTCTTGTGGCCAAAATATTAGTTATGACTGCCAATTGGACTGGAGTAATAGATATATGTATATAATTTGGAACGATTCAAGTTCGTGGATTGTTGTATACAACGAACTGATAAGTTACCGGCAAAATTTTCAGTTTATGTTACATTATTATAAATCTTGGATTCTAAAATCGAACTGTATTCCAGAATCGGAAAGTGATTCTTAATTCTGGAATCTGACGCTATTTAAATCGTAATCCCATTTTAGAATTACAAGCAATTTTATATCTGGAATTGGTGTACAATTCTGAAATCAGAATACGATTGTAGAATCGGAGAACAATTCCCGATTCTAGAATCGAAATCCTGTTCTACGAACTCTGCAGAACCGATTCTTCTGCCCAAAATATTACTTCAATTCCAGATTGGACTGGATTTATACACATATATAAATTGAAACACTCCAGATTAGTGGATTACTGTATAAAACAAAACTAATCATTTATCCACAAAAATTTAGATCTGTATTATACCAACACTTATACAAATGGAGCAACAACACAAAAATCACTTGATTTATTTAATAACATGAGAACGTGAGCTTAACTACAAACCTAAATACATAATATATTTCCCAGACTTCTCTTTTTCACATTTATATAATATAATATACGTAAAGTAGTGTTTGCTTTTAGTATTAATTATTAATTATTAATGATTATTTTATAAACAATCATTATGATAATTATTTGCTGTAAAATCAAAGCTTTTTAAAAAAAAACTACTTTTTGTGTTGATTAACAATTATGATTTCGTAGTAATTGTTTACTGTTTATTTGTTTCAGGGGACACGCTTTTACAGGAAGACAATACCCGGTATACACAAGAATAACATACATATAAAGACAAAATCAACGATTGCCGTCGCACGTCTGTCCATCAATATTTGAAGTTGATAGTTTAGTGAGTTACTAAGTAATGTTTATTTAAATGTGTGAAATTTGTGAAATATGTTAACAAGTGGGAAGTAGGACATGTATTCCAGGTGACCACGAGATGAAGTAACAGCATGTAGCTTTTTTTGTTTTCAAACCTGTTATTTTTAAATTTTAAACTAAGATATAGCCTCTACACTTCAAGCATTTTTTAACCTTAGTATTTACTTCCGGTTTGACCGAAACTGATATAAACTTTTTATTTTTAAATACAGCTACCTCCGTTTGTCAGTTTAATATTGCCAACATTTTAAATGCCCATTAATGATATTCATAATGAATTTTTTTTATTGCTTTAGAAACAAAAGAATATTTTTTAGTAATTTCTTTAAATACTTCATTAGGAACGTAATTAAAAATTTAAATAAATTAAAAAAGGGTATTTTCAATTTCTAAAGTCTTGGTTTTTTTAATTGCTCTGCTTAAGTTTTATTGCACTTTTTAAATTATGATTTTATTTACTTTAATTTAATACCATACCATAACATACCCGATTATTTTTAAAGTAGCAAGAAAAATAAAATTAGTATGACTTACGGGTATTAAAAATAGCCATGTTTTTGCAATGTTATTAGTTTGTTTCTATTTACAACAGAGAATTGAAAAAAATCAAATCTGTTTTAACGGTTTACCTATATTTCAAAAGCGCAAACAAATTAAAAATCCATTTTTTTATAAAAAGTAAAATCGTAATCACTTACTTCTATAATTAAGAAAATGTATGGATAATTTTTCCATGAAACAGAAAATAACAGACGCCGAAGTGCCGTAAATGTGTAATTAGTTAATAATTAATGTACTAATGGGTGTATAAATACATTTTATCGCCACATTATGGTATTAGCAATTGTTACCACCAAGCTTGTCCAAATCTTATTGTTCTGCAACTTCATAATTGCAGTATTAAAGTAGTAATGAGTTATTAATAATAACGTTAATTTAGTATAAATTAAAGGGTGACATATTTCATAACTGCTTTTAATATATTAAATTTAATAAAATACGCAGTTTATGACCTATGCCTCTATTACGATTTATAATTGTGAATTGCAATGTAGGTTAATAAGACTCATTTGTATATTAAGTACCATGTTAAATTTACCTAATGGACAATAATCGTTATTGTATTGTGTTGCCACACAAAAATATTTGTTTTGTAATTCCACTCCATGAAGGTAGGGGAAATTTAGCAGCAGGTGGAGTAATAAAGATGGAATCAGGGGCTTTAAGACATCAAATATTTTACGTAATATATAAACAGTGTGTTTTCAAGGCAAATAATTAATAGCAAAAGTAAATTGTTGATAATAGACACATTTTGTTTCCTAAGATTCAATGCAAAGGAAACATAAATAGACGATTCTAGTTTTATGCGACATTACTTCTACCCTTATCACCTACCACAATAATATTGAATAGGAATAAAAGTATTTAATAGTAAAAATGTATAAAAAATATATATAAAATTATAAGTGGCATTTATAATAAATTATTATAAATACACAGTAGTGTTATTAAGAATAAAATAGGAATACAATTTTTTAGCCCCATGTATTTTATTATATTGCAAACTTATTATTTTCTGCTGACAAGGTCTTCTTCTTCATGTGCTTTGTCTCTTACGGGACCTTCTCTCCTGTACTTGTGCTGCGGGTTTTAATGTGCAACATGCATAGAGGGCCTACAGTTTAACGTGGAAGTGGAAACACCTACTTTAGAGAAGATTTACTATCAGGCAGAATGCCTTGCTGATTTATCATTAACTTTCGAGAGAGAACGGCCGTTAAAAATCCGCTACTCGGAAATTGAACCCTAGACTTTTAGCGTAGAAATACAACGCATTAACATCTAGCCCACGACCGCATCTTTATATAAGTATGACAACATTATAACCCAATCTATTTTATTATTTTGCAATCAACTTATCTGCTGACAAAGTTTAATCTTCTTCTTTGAATGGTTTGTCTCTCTCGAGACGTAGCGATCTTCTCTCTCATGCAAGTGTAATCACTTCTACGCCAGAGAAGATCTACTACCAGGCAAAACATCTTGCTAGTTTACAATTACGTTACGAGAGAGAACGGTCGTTACAAAACCGATGTTTCGGTACTGGGAATTGAACCCCAGACTTTAGCGTAGAAGTATAACGCGCTGTACGAATGTTATTTTTCGCACCCCATTAAGGCAAAGTATGGTAAAACCACCATTATAGACAATTTAGCATTTAAAATGCATATCGAACGTGAAATTGTGTATTACATTAATATAAAAAATGAACAGGAGCAGAGAAATAGAAAGAGGGAAGAATTCGAGAAACACGCAAATATAAAAATATACGGAATACTACATCAAAAAGGGAGAGGAACGTCAAGAAAATGATAAGTATATGAAAATCTCTCTTCTCAGTCGGTTCCTTCTTTTCAGAAAGGTCGTGGTCCATGCCTGCGACATTTCTACACATTGTCCGTATTTACTGATTTGACCAGTTCTTTCCATTTTCTGCGGCTTTTGGTCTTCTCTGTGGCGTGATGAACGTATCGTCAGGTGGTTGTTTTATTTAATCGTTTTATCTTTCTGGGAATCGTCTTACTTGTACCCTCTACTTTTCCCAGAATAACTATTTTGTTTAGAGACTTTTCATCACGACTGCTTGTCTGGCCAAAGAAGGTCAGTATGTTTTGTATATCAGGCTTGATAGCTGCTGTGGTTCTTTGATTTCATTTAAAATTGATAGGTTTGTTCTTCATTCTGTCCATGAAACACGCAACAGTCTTCTCTATGTTCACATTTCGAAACTGTTGATCTTCTTCTGCTCATTTGCATTGGTAGTCCAGGACTCTGATATTAACACAGGAAAGACTAAGGTTTTCATGATTTCCTTTTTCGTTTTGACTGATATCTGCCTTTTCTTTTCATATTGTACTTAACTTGATCGTGGCTTTACCCTAACAACAAATTACTGCTTTGTTATATACATATTTTACATCTTTACATCGCTTATTTACTATTTTTTAATATCTACCAAACGAACTATGGCACGTAGTCAAGGCCGCTTTATCCATTAGCTCTAGTAGCCGCAGGGCCTAGGGCCTACAAACCGTTTAAGGCCTACGAATCGTTTATGCCCTACGGACTTTTAATAACCTTCAATATTTTAAAATACATTAAACATACAAAAACTCCAAAATAAGAACAGCTAACATATTTTAATTTAAAATATTTATTTAAATATTTAAATGACAAAAACAAAAATTTAAGTCGTTTCTCAACAGCCTCACTGATACAATCACAGACAAGATAGTGTAAGTCCAGTAGATTTTTTCCGTAGATTTGTATATACATGTCGTTTAGCGTGAAGTTTTTAACCCTTATTACAGTTCCTTCTTCTCGTTCTGCATCCAACATCCCCCCCTGAAATGTAGGATCTCTTCTTTATGGGATGAAGTGACCTAAGATTTGACAGTATTGGATACCCATCTCTTAGGCTAGTGGTATTCAACCGGGGGCACGAGTATCCCCAGAGGTACGTTAAGACATTTCAGGGGGCACGTAAAATTTATTATCTACTTTCATTCTGTAATGTGCCATATTTCAGAATTTTTTTAGGGTCATAATGACAGTTTTTACCCCACTAGTGCGGTAATAAATCTCTTTAAAGCACTAGTGCGGTAAAGATAGAAATTTTGCAAAAAAAGTTTACAATTATTTATTAATATAAATTACACAGTTTGAAACATTTTCAAAATTAACCCCAAAGGTTGTTTTCGTGACGTTACTTGTTGAACCCACAGTAACAGAAGAGCCCATTATTTTCGTTGCGATTATTTTCTTATTTTCTACTGATGTTTCAACATATCCTTCTGCAACACTGTCAGGCTTCCAGCCTCCATGACGCTTGAGAGTATGCATGTCTGTCCCTGCATCTGCCAATAATGATGCTGAGGATCTCCGAAAACTATATCCTACCTATATAGTTTGCTGGTTCAGATGCAGTAGCGATTTTCTTTGGAATTCCTCCGATTGTATTCACTCCAACAGGCTGCTGGATAGATTTACCTCTCCTGTAAGTAAGAAAAAATCGATTGTGCTTGGTCTGACTGGGACGCAAAGTATTATATTTTAGAAATAAATCCAAACAACGTATTCCCTGAATATTTCCTTCTGTTATGACAAATTCCCGCATAATTTTAGTTTTTGAATTCGGCAACGTGATCCTGATAAATTATCCTTCGTACCTTCGTACTCCAATTATCAAAACGACCTGAAAGCATAATAAGTTTGAGATTGATTTTTATTATTTAAGTACCAATTTACCGTCATAAATAAGAAATTCTTGTCATTCCTTTCCTTAAGAAATTAATGTATCTCTTCTTTGCGAAAAATACACGATTTTTTAGGTCGGTATCCTTCTGATTTCCTCTTCGAGAAAGCCACAACCTGATGATATTGACTAATATCAGTCGTTTTCTTAATCAACACCAACATCCGCAACATAGAATACCGGTACCCTAAGGAGGATGGTTTTAGCTTCTCTGCTTGTTCCGCAAAATAGGCAAGGACCACCTTTTCAGATACTTCACGAATTTACTTGACTTCCATCAATTCTTGAAAATATTTGTACGCTATCTCATAACGCTTTTTAGATTTGGCAGTAATTAATCTATCTATAGCAGATTGAGCAGCCAATTCTATATCAGAAGGCAAACTTTCCTCTGAATCACTAATTTTTGCACTTACCATACACTGCAACTTGCTTTCACTGGAACGCTTGCGAAAAAATTATTAGACTAGTCGCCCTGTTACTTTTTCATAAACGCAATTTTAAAAATTTAATTACAAACACAAAAATATTTGTATTAAATTGTAAACGTACAATATTTGTATCGTAATGTGCCTTTAGGATACTTGATGGATTAGCGTTTGGCTCATTGGACAATTTTTCCATTGCGTATATCGTATAATTCCACATTACGATACATATAGCGTAAATAACTAATAGGTACATGTTTCATGAATGAACAGAGCTATAAAAAACAATTTCTTTCCAGAGTGAACTTATATTGTTTTCTATTTCTAGCGTCCTCTACTGAGTAGCAAAGTAGTAGTTTCCCATGGTATGGACTCTCTTAATTATTAAATTTTAAAATGACATTACTCCGTTAGGGCGTCGAAAATAGTGTGGTCCTATAATCACGAGTGCCATTTGAACTGCACTTCCAACGTTAGGGGTACAAAGAAAAGTGTCTCTACGGGTACGGGAGTGAAACAGGTTCAATACCACTGTCTTAGGCGGTATAAACATATAAGAATTAGTGCATCACACTCATAAAATATGTGCTCCGCTATTCCAACTTTCATCGTCTTTATGCCAGCAGCGATAGGTACTATCCTGGACTATGATGATTTTCTTTAGATGATATCTTAGTCCACCATGCCCGGTTAATAGTCCTGTAATTATTTTTAGTTCATTTCTGCCAAGGTCTAGTAATTTGCGAGCTTTTTATTGTTCATCAAGGTGAGTCGTTTTGCATGGTTTTGTTCCAAAGTTTCTTCCCAGGATTTAAGTTTTTGTTAGTCCAACCATTTATTGTTCAAACGTTTAAACTAGCAGATGAGGATCTCACAAAAAGGTTCTGGGCCTATGAAAGGGGTTTCAGCATATTCCATTGCAAGTTGATCTGCAATTTTATTGTCTTTTACTCCTGCGTGCCCTGGAATTTTAAAGATACTTTGTTCCTCTTGGCGAGATAATTTAGTTTTTCCCGGAATTCCCAAGCCAGTATTGATTGTATTGTAGCAGCATTCAGGACCAGAAGAACCGCTTGACTGCCAAAGAACACACACATCCTACCGTTGAGGTAGTTTTTTTCTGTGTTCACCTCTTCGGAAAATTTAATAGCGTATGTTTCGATCTGCACACAGTAGGGATTTTGCCCACAGCCTTAGAGACATAGCGCAGTTATTTTTTTTATTTGGACTATAAGTAATATCCTAATAATAAGATAAAGAAATTACGAAAGTAGGTGTTGGAAATGCAACTTTGCAATAAAAAAATGGACTCATTACATTTTTTACCCCAAACGAAAAAATCTAATATTAAAAAATCAATTGAAGGCCATCAATGATTCCAAATCCAGTTAGTTTCAAATCCATGCTGCAAAACTTTGTCACAAATTACGTACAAGCATTATGCGCGGTGGTGCCGTCATACTGGAACCACATTTGCCTACGGAGGGCCAAGAACAGATTGTTGCATATTCTTGTAATGCAGTTTATGTTTCGTGTTGAATAAGTGTTCCACTATGAAAATATGGCTGTAGGAAATGACAATGGCGGCTTGTGCTAAAGGGCACAAGGGCACGCAGAAAGAAATTCGCATGTAATTCAGTGCATTATTGTAATTTCATTATTTTAACGATGGCATCAAATTTTCCTTCCGCACCACAAGCGCGGCTAACAGCCTCAAAACTATTTTCCGGTGAACGCTCTGATTTGTACCTATGTAGAACAAGATTCGGTTGCCTATCGGTTATCTTCGCTATACGCGATATACCAGGCGAATGGGGCACCGAGCACATTGTTCCCGATTTGCAGTCAACGTTTGAATGTGAACTTTGGAACGCTGTTTTCGCGCAATCGCGCGTTTGAATTCAAAGACGAAAGTGACGTTTTTTCAATGATGGAAGTTAATTGTGTGCAAAAAGATCGACTGAACGCATTGGCGGTCCTATCAATAGAAAAGAAGTTCGTCCAGTCTATCCCGGATTTTGACAACAAAGTCATAGACGTCTTTTCCAGCATGAAAAATAGGA
>JABXWE010019588.1:0-26791 GCA_014611495.1 Limonius californicus | reverse complement strand
GTGTGTAATGAAAAATCAACCATACTGAATAGTGATGTCATGTCAGAGTAGCATTTAATTTGAATATACTGTAATTTAATTGAAGTTGTAATTTTTGTGAGAATTTATTTCAGAAAGTTTTATATGAATTAGTGTAGTATAAACTATATACAAAAAAATAAATACGACATTAATTAGTGTGTAATGAGTAATCAACCACACTGAATAGTAATGTTATGTCAGAGTAACCCTAATTTGAATATACTGTAATCAGTTAAAATTGTAATTTTGGTTAAAATTTATTTCATGGATTGTTAATTAAATTAATGTAGTATAAACTGTACAAAAAAGCAACCCAACTTCGATGACATTAATTACTGTGTAACTACAAATCAACCACACTGAAAAATGATGTAAAATCAGTGAGGCTTAATTCAGGAGTATGTTAATTTAGTTAATATGAATCTTTTATTTGTTACCATAACGCATTTGAGTGATTATAGAATTATATTATTTGCGTTTCGTCTAAAATTTGTTATGGAATAATACACGATATACTCGTATAAAAGAAGGATAAGGAACAGATTCAGTTCGACCAAACTAATTAGTGCGCAATAAAAAATCAACCTCACCGTGTAGAGGTCAGAGAGAGAGAGAGATCCTTAATTTATAAATATTGAAATTTAATGACCATGGCAATTAACATTGCTATAGAACAAATTATATTGAAGGAAGTAGCAAAATATCGCCTTAAAGCAATGCATGGCAACCCATATTTTCATGGAAAGATTCAAAATTCGGACAAAATTTCAAACTATCAGATTGAAAACCAAATACCCGACCCGGGTATAATTGACAATAAATTGCATCCAACATGAATCTGGATTCACATAAATCAAGGTTCTTACTTTTATACAAAGTGTATTTAAATATAACAAGAACTTAGTTATAACGCAGGATATAACAATATTACAACGATGAAAACGATTCCATGTAGTCCCCTTGCCTAGCAATGCACTTGCGTCACCTCTCTAGACGCTGTCTAATATTTTCCTGGAAGAAGTTTTTGGGTTGCACGCATATTAGCTCTTGAACAGCTTCAATAACGTCGATACTTGAGTGAAATCTTTTCAAAACTAAATATTATTTTAGTGCGCCAAACAAATAAGCATCGGAGACAGCAAGATCAGGACTGTATGCTGCATGCAGAAAAAAGTCCCACTGAAGTTTGTTTATGGT
Source organism: Limonius californicus (assembly GCA_014611495.1). NCBI lineage: Eukaryota > Metazoa > Arthropoda > Insecta > Coleoptera > Elateridae > Limonius > Limonius californicus. Next base: position 25,573 of record JABXWE010019588.1, on the reverse strand, counting down.
TCGAATCCCTCTTGCAGCGATATGAGGGCGAGAATTGTTTGGGCGAAAGGAAACAGAATGTTTCTTCCTGATCCCCCGCTTATCTATATTGCGCAAATGTGTCGAATAATAGTCTGCATTAATGTACGTCGTTCTGTTAGAAAATCAACAAACAGCATTCCCGGAGAATCCCATAAAAGCGTTGGCGTCACTCTACCAGCTGGCAGCACAATTTTTTTATTTCTTTGGCTTTCGAGGCACGGTGTAACACCACTGCATGTTTTCACTCAGTAGAATATAATAAGGTACCCAGGTTTCATTAGTTGTCACAATTGAGTCCAAGAATTAATCTGCTTCTCTTTCATACAGCTGCAGTAAAGAAGAAACGACTTGCAAACGAATCAACCTGTCTGTCTCAATAATGGCATTTTTTTTTCAATTTCACAATTAACCAAAGGCTTATTTTCTACACGAGTTGCCTTAAATAGAAGACTCCGGACCAATCAAATACCTAACTTTTAGAAAGACATTGATTGCCGTATTGTGCTCGAAAGCCTGTAAGAATTTCAGCCGAATTTATAGATTTATAGAAGAAATTTGTTTATTATGCGCTGTTCCACGCTGCAATGAACAGAACTTGCCGGCATCGTAACTATTACTGTTGGAAGTAATATTATAACAAACAATTGTCATGGATATGTGAACAAGAGTCAGGGCCAACCTTAAATTATTGTAATTTTTGTAATCATCGTCAGATACGTCCTGTAGTCCTGTTGATTGCGTTACAGTTTGGATAAAGTATAGATTGACTGTATAGAATGGCTTTAAAATTATCCCGATTCAGGATACATCAATTTATATGCAATTTTTGAAGGTTTTAAATTTATATTTATTTTTACCATAAGAAAATACGTTCGTTTTTTGAGGTTTCGATTATTTTGTTGTAATGAATGCAATATTTCTATATTTAAAGATTGCCCATTGTTTTCCCAATTTAGATATGGCGAAATTGAGTTATTTTAGTAATTAAAGTATGGGATTGTAATTCAAGCTTCCGATCCGGATATGATCGACTAAATTGCATGCAAATTCAATCTGGATTCGGATTAAATCAATGTGTATACTTCTATACTACATGTGACTGTATACAGAAAAAATATGTTGTTAACCGTAGTTTAATTTCAAACGAATCCGAGATACAAACGCTTTTCGAATCCAATAATATTTTCAACAAAACATCTAAAAGTCTAATCAAATTAACAACGGCTAGTGAATTATAAATTTTCTGTATATAAACTTTTGTTATTTTATCAAGTTTTTATTTAACAGCCCAATCGAATTTCATGTGTTGAATTTGACAAGCTTCAAACAGCATTGGATTGCAGGAACAAAAAAAGGAAGGGTTTCGAAACCGAATTAGAGATACAGAGCGTTCTAATTCTAGTTCTGTAAGCTCGCATCAATATTTTTAAATATTTAAATTAGACTGTTGGAAACTATGTTAAGTGTTAAAAATTATTATTTTGGTTTTTCCTTATGTTGTTATGTTCAAGGTTTTAAATAGTTCGCTGTTTTTTTTCTCTTAATTGGTTTCACAACAGAAATTATTCAGAAAGAAGTGAAGACAGCGTTTTATTTACGCTCGTATACTAAATCATCGTAAACGAGCCGCCATAATAGACTATAAATTTCAACTAGTTCCATTTCTAAAAACAATTTAGAATTAGCCAAAATTAATGATTATCATCATCATCATCATCATCATCAATCCATCTGCTTCCACTGTTGGGCTTAGGTCTCCCTTGTGTTCTTCCATTTCCTTATGTCTTGTGCCAACTTGATCCAATTTACGGCCACTCTTCTAATGCCATCTGACCATCTTATGGGACGTCGCCCTCTGGTTCTTTTGAATTGCCAGGGTCGCCATGTCAATATTTTCTTTGTACCATCTATTATCTTTGGTTCTCGCAAGGTGTCCTGTCCAATTCCATTTTAAATTGGTTATGCGTTCTACTATGTCTACAATTCCGGTTGTTTGTCTTAACCATTCATTTGCTTTTTTGTCTCTTCTGGTTACGCCTATCATCAATCGTTCCATTGCCCTTTGAGAAATTTTTAATTTATCCACTGTTCTCTTGATGAGCGTTAAGGTTTCGGCTCCATAGATTATAACGGGAATCACGCATTGTTTGTAAACTTTTCGTTTTAAGCATATTGGATACTGGTCTTTTAATATATGTCTTTATCTATCTACTTAATCTAGCACCCATCCTAAACTTATTCTTCTGGTCATTTCACATGTTTAATATTCTCTGCAATTTTGGAGTGCTATTAAAACATCAAAAGGGAAGAAAACAAAAAGAATTTGGAATATTAGAGACAACAATAACCAACTCAACTGGTACTAATAGTACTAGTAGCTTGGAAGGAGCACTACGAAGAGAAATTTAAAGATGACAATGGAACGACAGAAGAGAATACAGCACTACAGACAGAACGAGTAAATGAAACAATTGAAAATGAAAATATACAGGATGAAATAACGCCGGAGGAAGTAGAATATGCGAATTGGAAGCTAAAATAGGGAAAAGCCACTGGAGCGGATGGAATAGCAACGGCAATGGTTAAAAGGGAAGGTACAAAAGTGAAAGAATGGATATGGATATTATGTAAACGAGCATGGAAGGAAAATACAATACCGAAAGATTGGAAAAGAAACATGATTATACCTCTACATAAGAAGGGCGGAACAACAGAAGTGGAAAATTACAGAGCGATTTGCCTGTCAGCAATTCCATTTAAAATATATACTAGAATAATAAAGAGAAGACTCCGAAGAGAAATAGACAATAAAATGGAAGAAGAACAAGCCGCGTTTAGAAAGGGTAGGCAAACGAATTACCATATACGCATAGTAAGAGAAGTAATAGGAAAAATGATGGAAAAAGGACAAAATCTGTACTTAACTTTCCTAGATCTGAAATCAGCCTTCGACAACTTCTCAAGAGATTTAATGTGGGAAATACTAAACTAAAGAAATATATCAGAAAAATTAGTAAACGTAATTAAAGGCATCTACAATATAAACTGCTCAAAATGAATTAGGGATCACTATTATATTTGAAGCTATTTTTCACTTTTATTTTTTTTGGCAATTTTGGTCGCAGTTACCGCTGACCTTTGACTTTCTATTTTTTATTTTAATGACATAATATCTACAAATTTGACACCGCGGTGTGAAATCGTTATCTTACTAAACATCAGTTTTGCAATTACCACCTACGTGATATTTTAGTTAAGGATTTAGAACAGGTTTAAGATTTCTTATATTTTTAACATGGATCATCAAGGGAGAGGTATTAGAAGACGTTTGACTACAATAGAATCGTCGACTGTGATTGTCAGGATAGGGGGATTGAGTTCCTCAACGGCAAGTTGCTGAAGAGCTAAATGTAAGTCAATCAGTAGTTTCCAGAACTTGGACGCGCTTTCTTGAAACTGGAGATGTTAAAAAAAGGCTTTATGGACCTCGAGCACGCAAAACCAATAACAGGGAGGACAGGATTTTGGTCCGCAATGCTATTCGAAATCCACGTTTAACTGCTAGAGACCACTCAAACTTACTGTTTAGGCAGATTCAACGTAGAATATCTACTCAAACAATTCGAAACCGTCTGAGAGAAAATGGTATAAGGTCCAGAAGGTCTGCTCAAGTACCTCTCCTTAATCCCGAACACCGTAGATGTCGAAATAATTTTGCAAGACAGCACGAAAATTGGGGCGCGGAAAAATGGACAAATGTGTTATTCTCAGACGAGTCGCGGATTCGTTTAAGTAGCTGTGATGGTCGTGTAAGAGTGTTCAGAAGGCAAGGTCAGAGATTTGCAGACAATATGGTGCAAGAAAGCATACATTTTTGAGGAGGTTCCATAATGGTGTGGGGAGGAATTTCCATGAACGGTCGCACTGAGCTTGTTATTTTAGAAGTAGGTTCCCTAACAGCTCAGCGGTACATCGATGATAGTCTAGAGCCTCACGTTATACCATATGCTGAAAATTATGGCGAAGGGTTCATTTATCAACAAGATAATGCCCGCCCCCATTCTGCAAGAATTATTCAAGAGTACTTGAATGCACACAATATTCAGGTTATGGACTGGCCGGCGAACAGTCCGGACCTGAACCCTACAGAGCATGCTTGGGATGAATTAAAAAGACGGATTCGAGCAGAAGAAGCTCCTCAAAACATAAATGATCTAAGAAACCGTATTCTGCAGGAATGGGAGCAAATACCACAAGAACGTTTTCGAAATTTAATCAACAGTATGAGTAACAGATGTCGAAGTGTCCTATTTGCGAGAGGAGGTCATACCCGTTACTAGCTTTAACTTTAAAAAGGTTTCCTGACTGTTTTCTTTATTTGTTGTGATTTCTTGTTTAGTACGTTTTTCGTTAATTTAATTTAAGAACTGTGTTAATCGTTTTATAATTATATTTATATGCTAAATAAATAGTTCAATGGTCCGTTGATAACCACTGAAAGTTTCATTCCAATATAAGCAGCCTGTGAAAAATAGTTTAAAATATAATAGTGATCCCTAATTCATTTTGAGCAGTATAGTAATAGGCGTAATAAGGATAGAGGGAAAGGTATCAGAAGACTTCGAAATGAAGAAGGGATTAAAACAGGGAGATAGTTTGAGTCCACTATTGTTCATAAAATATATGGGCGATATAATCAAAAAATTAAATTAAATATTGGCAATAAAGATCTACAACCGGTGTTTATGCAAAGTCTGGTATACGCAGACGATATAATACTAATGACAGACACGGAGCTAAAAATGCAACGCCTGTTGGGTTAAAAAAATTGAAAACAAGAAAATGAGCATAAACACTAAAAAGAGTAGAATCATGATAATAAAAGGGAAAATATCGGAAGTAAAAGAACAGAGGGGTATTTTTTGTAAAGAAGAGAGATTAGAAGTATCAACGTACGAGTATCTAGGTACAATTATTAACAATGAAGGGAAGATAGACCAAGAAGTATTAAATAGAATTAAAGAGTAACAGGAATATACTACCAATTAAACAAGACAGTGTTTCGCAAGAAAGAAATAAAGAAAGATTCTAAAAGGAGAGTATACGACACGATAGTGCTCCCCACCCTACTATACGGGAGTGAAACATGGCCAACGAAAGAAAAACACGAGAGGAAAATCACCGCACTAGAGATGAAGTATATGAGGACAATTGCAGGGATTACTAAAATGGATAGATGGACCAACGAAAGGGTAATGGAAGACGTCGAACAAGAACCAATAATAAATAAAATAGAAAAAAGACAAAAGAAAGCAAAGTAAAAATATACAAACCAATGGTAAGACCAACAATGACCTATGCAGCGGAAACCAGAGCCGATACAAGCAGAACTAAGCAACTGATGCGGACTACAGAAATGAGCACCTTAAGAACGATAGTGGGGAAAACAAGGAGGGATAGAGTCAGAAACAGAGATATAAGAGAAGAATGTGGAATCGGAGATGTAGCAAGATTCGTTAGAGGGAGAAGAAGAAAATGGAATGAGCGCGTCCAAAGAGCAGACGATGAAAGATTAATCAAAATAGCAAGGGATCAAAGACCAAAAGGAAAAAGAGATCCCGGAAGACCGTTAAAAAGATGGATGGAAAGCTGGGTTTCCACATCAATTGAAACACCATAAGGAATGAATGCGTGAAGAAAAACAGGTTTCGACCTAAATAATAGAAGAAGAAGAAGAAGAAGAAAAAAAGACAACTACACTGGTATGGGCAGAGGATGACAAAAATAGAAGTAAGAAGGGTCGATAAAAGAAAAGTGGGTAGACCTAGAAAGAAGTGGGAAGATAGATAAAGAAATTGGGCAGAAAAGAGGGAAAACGATAGGGGAGATGAAGAACATGGCCGGGGACAGAAGACGATGGAAGAATTGGATCGAGGCCAGAAGTCCGACGCTGTAATGCCATAAGGACATCCCAAGAAAGAAAGAAAGATTATCTCTGCCGATTTTAATGATATGTCCAAGATATTTGTACGCGTCAACTTCTCCAGTTTCTTCCTTGCCAACCATTATCGTCATAATTTTTGTTTTCGGCATGTTCATTTTAAAGCGTATTTTCTCTGAAGCATGTTTAAGTTGTTGTAACATTTCTTTAGCATCTTTGAGGTTATCAGATATTATCACGATATCATCTGCGAATCGTAAATGATTGAGTCTTTCCCCTTGTATTGTTTACGCCTTTGCTGTTCCAGTCGAGTTTCTTCATAATGCCTTCTAGTATTGCCGTGAAGAATTTCGGTGATAGCGCGTCACCCTGTCGTACTCCCCTTTCAATATTGAAACCTTCAGTTTCTGCGTGTATTCTAGCTTTGGATGTAGCGTTGCCGTATATATTTCTTATTAGATTTGCATATCTATAGTCAGTCGTACTTTCCGACAACGCCTTTATTATGGCCCATATCTCTATGGTGTCGAAGGCTTTCTCATAGTCGATAAATATTAATACCAGTGATAAATTATATTCTATACTTTTCTCAGCCAGGGTCTTGATTACTTGCAAATGATCATTTGTGCCATATCCTGAACGGAATCCTGCTTGTTGCCTTGGCTGTGAAAAGTCGTGTTTTGTTGTTAGTCTCTTGGTTATCATTTTCGTGAAAAGCTTATACAAATGTGTTAATAATCTAACAGGCCTGTAATTTTCTAGGCAAGTAACGTCCTTCCTTTGTTATGTTCATTTCTATTGTGCCACTCTGTCTGGATTAGAGTCATACTTTAACTGCCGCTTCATAGGAATTAAATTTCTATTTTAATTGCCATCTTTTTATGTTGATTACAGTTTTCGTTATTTTTCTTTTAAGATTGAGTTATGAGGGGCCAATTCCGCAAAGTCTTGAAGTTTCCCTTTGTAAGCTAGATTTTCCGAATAGTGTTTTGCCTTCACCTGACCCTGGACGTATTCTGTGAATTTACGAGTCGAATTATTCTGGAACTATTTCATCACATTTCGTAATGTGGTGCAATCTTTTGGGGGAAATACAGGCTCGCGCTGCATTTGGTTAGCAGTCAGTCCACCTTCGATTCCGGTCTACCAAGTCCATCTATGGGAGCCGTTAAGAAATTAAGTACTGCAGAGGAGGCTTTTGGTTTTCGATGGGTATCCATCGCGTGTATTTTCGTATCGCTGTACCACCGGGGGGTGACCAGAACCATCGACAAGTGTCGCATTTAAAGAACCACGCTGGAATTTTAACCCTTGAAAGGCAATTTATTGCGAATTTGCCAATCGCCTTTGGCGGATTAGTATCGAGCCCATTCGTTGTTCCTGTACCTATGCCGTTGCTGCAACAAGTGTTTCGTCACGAAATTTTTCCTGGACCTGAAAATACCACAGAATTGTGCCTGCTTCGCTATCGATTCAAATTCAAGGTAAAGTAACCAGTTTGTGTTGTGAAAAGAAACCTTTTACGCGTTAACTTGAAAAATTCTAAGTGATTGAATCTTTTTTTTATGTAACAAGAAGCGACCTTCAGTTGTCGATTGCCCCTTTTTCGTATTAGTAAGTGTAAAGAGTAATTATATACCTATATTATGTTATTCGTGTAAGCTCCGACGCCACTGGCCACGTAGTCGTTTGTACAATTTAAATAACGTACGCCAGCGACGGCGAGTCCCTCCTCTTGAGCGCTCAAATTAACTATTTGTAATATAGAACTATTAAATCGCCATTTGCCGTCATTTTTGTATTGTAATTTCCAGTCGTTTAATTATATGTGTTTTAAAATTCATTGCATCTTTTATTATTTTGTATCTGTATTTGTGTGTGCATGAGGAGGGAGGCACAATAAAGGTGAGTTCCATCCCCGTATGCTGTCGGCTTCTCGGCCTTCCACGAGAAGCTACAATCAGCTGTGATTTGGAAGGTGGCGCCCGCTAATTTTGACCTAGTCTGTACACAACCAGGAAGATTTCCTCCCGTAAGCGATTTTCGCGAACCCCCCTACTCCTCTGAGCTAAGCTGCAGGCCCTTTTTCCACCTATCCGGTTGCGGGTCGACGAAAAAGCTCGTTTGGCCGGTAACAGCTTTTTATACATCAATAGCATTATTGCGTGGTTCCACTGTGTTGGAGGTAGTACTGTTTTCTAAGCATTTATTAAATAGCATCCGCTCTAATTGCAGCAACTTGTCTCCTTCCATTATCACAGCTTCTATAACTAGAACATCAAGGCGGCCTCGGCGGTCTAGTGGCTAGCGCATTTGTTTTTAGATCCAAGGGACGCGGGGTCGAACCTGGCCGAGGTCGGTGAGATTTTGCTAGTGGGGAAAAATCTGAAAATGCGCCTTCTGTCGGTTAAGAAGTAAAGCCGTAGGTGCCGTGCCACTGCGATGTGTGACACGTTATAAATCACTATTGGGATTGAAACTTCCTCACATAGGCAAAATTCGTAGCCATACAAAGTGATGCTTTGAAAACAGCGTCCTAAATCTCGCTCTTTCAAATACTATACAACTAGACCATCTTGGTGCCCAGTTGTTTTACATTTTCGATAGTGCTTGAACTATTTCTGTAATTGTAATATCCATGAACTTTTCGTGATGTTGATTTGTTACTATTCTTCTATTCTCCGTTCTATTTGCGTTTTCATCAATTTTTTTACTAGTATATAGTTCGCGATAGAATTCCTCTGTTATAGTTTGTTAAGGATTATAAACGAGCCTAATTTATATAGCAAAAAAGTAAATTTGAATAAATTTTAGCGGATTTGAAATCTTAAGGTTAGGTATCTTAGGTGTCTAAAAATGTAATTATCTTTCTCAGTTTAAGAAAATCAAGATCATCATCAATTAAGGATCAATATTAGCGAGAATAACGATTCTATAAGATTTGGATAATCAAGTAAATCAATTCAGTACACATTTTACTTCGTAATTTCGTTTTGTTAAAAATCAATAAGTATTTACAATTTCAATTATTTAATACACACATGCCCCTTTTTGCAAATTTAATTACTGTATGAAATTAATTACTCACGGATCTAAATCCATGCGTAATTTCATTCCTGCACCTGCCTTGTAAAGTATTACAAAATGTAATAAAAGACTGAAATAAAGAATAATCGAGGGGGTAAAAAATGCCACGTTATAAATTTCAGTGCATTTAATAAATTCAGATCATGCATGCAACCGACTAAATTCATTATTTTTTGTTACAGAAGCTCGACATTGATGTACTTCTCGGACTTCCATTAATTAAAACCTTTATGATACATTAATATCCACTGATATTTTCACATCAAAATATAATTGACGATAAGACGTCTTCTTGCATCCTTAATTAATTAATCGCTCTGTTTATATTATAATATTTGTGTGGCCGTGCTTAATACGGCCGCATTTTTTCTACAATCAATCTTTCTTATCTTTGTCTGAAGATTTCCAAGATCATTAACTAATAATCAACAGGCGCCCAAGAATTATTATCATTTTATTCCATTATAATGTTATTATCGGTAATAATTTGTTTGGGCTACCCAAGCTTTGAGTTCCGCATTAATTTATCACCTGAAAAAAAACCCGAGCTTTCTCACAATGAAAACGTAAACACGAAGGGTCTATCTTAGGATAATTATTTATTTTACGAGTTCACCTTATAAAATTGATTGCTGATGTACGGATAAATCATTAACTTGTTGGCTAATGATCGCGATAAGTTCACGAACCGTGACGCTAAATGAAAACCGAGCAGGAACAACAAAATGTTAACTACGTTCCGATCATAAAGGCCTTCACGAGCGCCATATGTGGAGAGGAACCCGTACGAAAGCTCAAATTTGCTCGCTCTGTACGATCTTGTTCTAGCACCGTGTTAACACTTAATAAAACTTCACTTTAACGACAGCGATAACATTTTCAATTAGCTCGCTAAAATATTCGATTCATAAATTCATAATCAATCCCGTTTAATTATCGGATAAGTGTTGTGGGATTATCCTGAACTTTGATAACATTCTCATTGTTACGGATAGTTAAACATTGCTTGCTGGCAGTAATTTCCAGAGATTTATGGAATTCGAGGATGCTACACAAACAAAACCAGGAGAAATGAAGTTATCGGGCTACAATTTATTATAGATTTATTGATTTAATCGTCCAATGCCTCGTAGTAAGTCGTTGTAGGTTACATGAAAACTAAAAGTAATAATCTGGGAATTCAAATCTTTGTAATGCGACAATTAGTGCTTCGTTAGGTTCTGAAATTACATATCACTATCCTGAATAGAATTTCAATTGGTTTAAAATAAACAGTTCAATTTTACCAAGGTCTGATCAGTATATAATAATTTTTTTATAAAGTTAAAAAAACATTTAACTGTACTTTTTAAATAATTTCTTGTTCCGTTAAAGGAAGTCATTTTGCGAGGAATTTCTCGAGGTGTATTAAAAAGAAACCCAACAATACTTATAATAATGGGGTTTAATGCTTCTTCCTTTATGCAGTTTAAAATGGCACGAGTTAATGAAGACGATCATAATTGCACAAACGCGATTGTTAGGAAAGCCACTTATTGAAAATTACAGGCTAACACTTGTTGGAGCAATTATTCAACATCCACTGGGCTTTTTAAATTAATTCACTGCTCTGTTTTAATGGCATGCCGGTATGATAGTTTTGCCTTTTACATAAACATTTATGATGGGCAAATTAACGCTGCGAGCAAGGAAACGCCAGTTGTTAATTTAATTGAAATTGTCGTACTATAATTGTGATTTTTAATTAAAGGTTAGTACTTTATAAATTATTAGCATTAGTGGTTGGTAAATATGGCTGAAGGAAATTCATATTTCGTAATTTTTGAAAAGTTCATAGAGCTCCTTAATATCTGTATTAGTTAAGCTCTACATCATGGTAATTAATTTTGAATTGCATTCAATTTGCCAATCTAACTCTAAAAAATACAGTAAAACTGAATTTAGAAATTGAAGAACCGTATACAAAGTACCAGGTAGAGTAAGTCGGTAGTTTACAGTAACAGATCTATGTTCTGAGATTTGAAATATCAATATCTGAACCATCTAGTTCCAATTATACCCTTTTAGAATTAAGTACGAACTAGATATGCCTGAAAACTGAAACTCTAACCTGAACTCGAAAATGAAACATCAAGTCAATTTTAAGAGTGTATTTATATAAATTTCCTGTATAAAATATACATTTTCATATTTAAAATCTGACGATCTCAAATATCAACTTCAAATATAAAACTTGAACACCAAGTTGTAATGTGAATAGTATTAAGAAGTTCGGAAACTGAAACGATAACCTGAAGTCAAAAATAAAACTTCAGTTCTTCTATTTATAAAAGTTCTTCTAAGAAATTTACTGTTTAAAATCTACATTTTGATATTTGAAATCTGACGATCTCAAATATCGACTTAAAATATAAAATTTGAATAGCAAGTTTCAACCTGAAAAGTGCTATGAAGTTCGGAAACTGAAACAATAACCTGAAGTCAACAATAAAACTTCAAATTTCGTCAATAGAAATTGACTGTTTATAATCTACATTTTGATATTTGAAATCTGACGATCTGAAATATTAACTTAAAATATAAAACATGAACAGCAAGTATCAACCTGAATAGTGTTATGAAGTTCGGAAACTGAAACGATAACCTGAAGAAAAAATAAAACTTTAATTCTATTTTTTAAAGTTCATCAATAGAAATTGACCGCTTAAAATCTACATTTTGACATTTGATGTCCGACGATCTCAAATATTAACTTAAAATATAAAACACGAACAGCAAGTTTCAACCTGGATAGTGTTATGAAGTTCGGAAACTGAAACGATAACCTGAAGTAAAAAATAAAACTCTAATTCTATTTTTTAAAGTTCATGAATAGAAATTGACCGCTTAAAATCTACATTTTGACATTTGATGTCCGACGATCTCAAATATTAACTTAAAATATAAAACTTGAACAGCAAGTTTCAACCTGAATAGTGCTATGAAGTTCCGAATCTGAAACGATAACCTTAAGTCAAAAATAAAATTATGAAGTTCGGAAACTGAAACGACAACCTGAGGTCAAAACTAAAGCTTCCATTCTATTGTTAAAGTTCGTCAATAGAAATTGGCTGCTTAATATTTACATTTTCACATTTGAAGTTCGACGATCTCAAATATCAACTTAAAATATACAATTTGAATAGCAAGTTTCAACCTGAATAGTGCTATGAAGTTCGGAAACTGAAACGATAACCTGAAGTCAAAAATAGAACTATGAAGTTCCGAAACTGAAACGATAGCCTGAAGTCAAGAATAAAACTTCAATTCTATTTTTAACGTTCGTCACTAGAAATTGACTGTTTAAGATCCACATTTTGACGAGCACAAATATTAACTTAAAATATAAAACTTGAACAGCAAGTTTCAACCTGAATAGTGTTATGAAGTTCGGAAACTGAAACGATAACCTGAAGTAAAAAATAAAACTTTAATTCTATTTTTTAAAGTTCGTCAATAGAAATTGACCGCTTAAAATCTACATTTTGACATTTGATGTCCGACGATCTCAAATATTAACTTAAAATATAAAACTTGAACAGCAAGTTTCAACCTGAATAGTGCTATGAAGTTCCGAAACTGAAACGATAACCTGAAGTCAAAAATAAAATTATGAAGTTCGGAAACTGAAACGACAACCTGAGGTCAAAAATAAAACTTCCATTCTATTTTTAAAGTTCGTCAATAGAAATTGGCTGCTTAAAATTTACATTTTCACATTTGAAGTCCGACGATCTCAAATATCAACTTAAAATATAAACTTGAACTGCAAATTTCAATCTGAATAGTGCTATGAAGTTCGGAAACCGAAACGATATGCCTAAGCCAAAAATACAACTTCATTCTACTTTTAAAAGTTCATGAGTAGAAATTGACCGCTAAAAATTTACATTTTGACATTTGAAGTCCGACGATCTCAAATATTAACTTAAAATATAAAACTTGAACAGCAAGTTTCAACCTGAATAGTGCTATGAAGTTCGGAGACTGAAACGATAACCTGAAGTCAAGAATAAAACTTCAAATTTCGTCAATAGAAATTGACTGTTTATAATCTACATTTTGATATTTGAAATCTGACGATCCCAAATATCGACTTAAAATATAAAATTTGAATAGCAAGTTTCAACCTGAAAAGTGCTATGAAGTTCGGAAACTGAAACAATAACCTGAAGTCAAGAATAAAACTTCAAATTTCGGCAATAGAAATTGACTGTTTATAATCTACATTTTGATATTTGAAATCTGACGATCTGAAATATTAACTTAAAATATAAAACACGAACAGCAAGTTTCAACCTGAATAGTGCTATGAAGTTCGGAGACTGAAACGATAACCTGAAGTCAAGAATAAAACTTCATATTTCGTCAATAGAAATTGACTGTTTATAATCTACATTTTGATATTTGAAATCTGACGATCTGAAATATTAACTTAAAATATAAAACTTGAACAGCAAGTTTCAACCTGAATAGTGCTATGAAGTTCGGAGACTGAAACGATAACCTGAAGTCAAGAATAAAACTTCAAATTTCGTCAATAGAAATTGACTGTTTATAATCTACATTTTGATATTTGAAATCTGACGATCCCAAATATCGACTTAAAATATAAAATTTGAATAGCAAGTTTCAACCTGAAAAGTGCTACGAAGTTCGGAAACTGAAACAATAACCTGAAGTCAAGAATAAAACTTCAAATTTCGTCAATAGAAATTGACTGTTTATAATCTACATTTTGATATTTGAAATCTGACGATCCCAAATATCGACTTAAAATATAAAATTTGAATAGCAAGTTTCAACCTGAAAAGTGCTATGAAGTTCGGAAACTGAAACAATAACCTGAAGTCAAGAATAAAACTTCAAATTTCGGCAATAGAAATTGACTGTTTATAATCTACATTTTGATATTTGAAATCTGACGATCTGAAATATTAACTTAAAATATAAAACACGAACAGCAAGTTTCAACCTGAATAGTGCTATGAAGTTCGGAGACTGAAACGATAACCTGAAGTCAAGAATAAAACTTCATATTTCGTCAATAGAAATTGACTGTTTATAATCTACATTTTGATATTTGAAATCTGACGATCTGAAATATTAACTTAAAATATAAAACTTGAACAGCAAGTTTCAACCTGAATAGTGCTATGAAGTTCGGAGACTGAAACGATAACCTGAAGTCAAGAATAAAACTTCAAATTTCGTCAATAGAAATTGACTGTTTATAATCTACATTTTGATATTTGAAATCTGACGATCCCAAATATCGACTTAAAATATAAAATTTGAATAGCAAGTTTCAACCTGAAAAGTGCTACGAAGTTCGGAAACTGAAACAATAACCTGAAGTCAAGAATAAAACTTCAAATTTCGTCAATAGAAATTGACTGTTTATAATCTACATTTTGATATTTGAAATCTGACGATCCCAAATATCGACTTAAAATATAAAATTTGAATAGCAAGTTTCAACCTGAAAAGTGCTATGAAGTTCGGAAACTGAAACAATAACATGAAGTCAAGAATAAAACTTCAAATTTCGTCAATAGAAATTGACTGTTTATAATCTACATTTTGATATTTGAAATCTGACGATCTGAAATATTAACTTAAAATATAAAACACGAACAGCAAGTTTTAACCTGAATAGTGTTATGAAGTTCGGAAACTGAAACGATAACCTGAAGTAAAAAATAAAACTTTAATTCTATTTTTTAAAGTTCATCAATAGAAATTGACCGCTTAAAATCTACATTTTGACATTTGATGTCCGACGATCTCATATATTCACTTAAAATATAAAACTTGAACAGCAAGTTTCAACCTGAATAGTGCTATGAAGTACCGAAACTGAAACGATAACCTGAAGTCAAAAATAAAATTATGAAGTTCGGAAACTGAAACGACAACCTGAGGTCAAAAATAAAACTTCCATTCTATTTTTAAAGTTCGTCAATAGAAATTGGCTGCTTAAAGTTTACATTTTCACATTTGAAGTCCGACGATCCCAAATATTAACTTAAAATATAAAACTTGAACAGCAAGTTTCAACCTGAATAGTGTTATGAAGTTCGAAAACCGAAACGATACGCCTAAGCCAAAAATACAACTTCATTCTACTTTTAAAAGTTCATGAGTAGAAATTGACCGCTTAAAATCTACATTTTGACATTTAAAGTCCGACGATCACAAATATTAACTTAAAATATAAAACTTGAACAGCAAGTTTCAACATGAATAGTGCTATGAAGTTCGGAAACTGAAACGATAACCTGAAGTCAAAAACACACAAGTCCAATTGTATTTTCAGATGTTCATTAGTAGAAATCCCTTACATACTATCCATTCATGCAACATGCACCCTAAACTTAACTAAGCGAAATGCGGTCGCCTCAGCCGGGGCTTGAACACCCCAGCCGATCGGCCGCATTTCACTGTGACCTCGACTAACAGGCCTTGTCCGCCCCATCGATGTCCCTAAATATAAAATCTTAGCAGAAAGTTTGAATTTGCAATATGCAATGAACTTAAAACGCAAGGCAAAAATGAAATCTGAAGGTAGAAATAAGTAGAATCTGAGATCTGAACAATAAATCTAAACACTGATATAAAGGGACCTCGATGGGGTCAATGCGAAAGCGCGCTGTCAGTCGAGGTCACAGTGAAATGCGTTCCGATCGGCCGCCGGCTGAAGCGACAGCATTTCACTTAGTTAAGTTTAGGGTGCATGTTGCATGAATGACTAGTATGTACGGGACGCCCGCACCCCCCTGAAGTAATGCGAAAGCGGTTCTGGGGGGGGGGGGGTAGTATGAATGAATGAAATAAAAACACTGATATAAAACGTAAACTCGGAGAGCACACCTAAAGTCATAAATGAAATTTTGAGGCAAAAGTTCAAGCCGAACAAAGTGTCAATTCGACAGATATCTGGAGTCAAAAAGGAAACGTGAAGTCGAAAAACAAATTTAAGTCGGATATTATAGCTGCAACGGGAAATGATCTTCAAGTCAGTTACCAAGAACCTATTTATACGAAATTACTACAGTTGGTATAGGTCTAGATATTGATATTTATGGTACGCAGATTTGAAATTTCAAGCATGGAATACAAGGTAATTTGAAAGGTGCAGTATGAGACAATGTTTCAAACTTGAAACGAAAGGCCCGTAGTTGAATCCAAAGCCTGAAAACAGAAATTAATCCTCAAATCTGAAGTCGAAATTGAAATTTAAAGTTGAAAACGATATATAAATATGAAAATAAAACTTCCAGTTAGAACTGAAACCCAAAGTTAGAATATAGAACATGAAGTCGGAAATGAAGATGGAGATTGCAAGTGAAACCTGTAATTAGAGGAGAAACCTAGAGTTGCAGATGTAACTTGCTGTAGAAAGACAAGGCTGAAACCGGAAGTGTAAGTTAAAATTGAAAAGGAACACTGAAACCTGAAGTAAACCGCCAAAATATTTACTAAGGATCTTTATAAACAAATTTGCAGTTTTAATGTATTTATTTGAACAGTTAAAATTTATAGGTTGAAACATAAATTGTGAGAGGCAAAGTGAGATTTTGAAATATGAAATGAATTTTTAAAACTGAAACAAGAATCCTAAAGTCGAAAAATAAACCATAAAATTCGAAATGAACCCTCAAACCTGAAGCTTATAAGGAATCTGAATTGAAACTTGTCAGAACTAAATGCTATCATAAAACCTACAGTCTGAAATTGTAGAAAATGTGAAATGTCAAAATGGAGAGAAACTCTGAAATTGGAAAAAATATTTAAGTCCGAAATATAACTGAAAATCGAAAATGAGAGTTGAGGTTTAAAATTCAAGTAATTGAAATATTGAAAAATATTAGAATGGAAGTCGTATTTCGAATCTTCAGTCAAGAGTTTCAAAAACACAAAGTATAACACTTCTAGAAGGAATATATCAATCAAGGTAAATTCCAAATAAAATATGATATGAAAAAATTTTGAAATGAAATACTAAACTAAAAATTCAAAATACAGGGTCTATTTAATGTATAAACTTGAAATTTCTATTCGGATATCTGAAATTTGCTATCTAATTTTTCTAATCTAAAATTACAAGTTTAAATATCTGAAATATAAAATACACAGTTCGGCGAAGCAAACTGAAACCTGAAAACCTTCAAAGCTAGGGAATCTAAAATCTCAAGTCACATCCTAAAGTTTGTATGCCGAAATTGAAATATAAAGACTTGAAATATAAAGATCTAAAATCAGATCAGATCACTAGAATTCAAGTTTGAAATTCAAGAATGGAACTTAAAGTCGAAATTTAAAAGCTGAAAGCGATTCATAAACAAAATATTTTAAAATCTGTGTTAGCAGTAGTTATTGTAAAACCTGAAATATTAAGATGTAAAACATGTGGATTACCTTTTTGAATATCAGATTTAAAGCTTTAGATACAAAATCGCAAAACTGAAAAGCTGAAACTATATACCGGATATCCCATATCATTCTTAAATATTCTGTATTCTAAAATTAGTAGCCTACGATGTCTACGATCGGAATCTACAACTTGAAATCTACAGCTTTAATACATGAAATATAATAGTCTTGAAAGTTGAATTCTGTTACCTGAACTGTGGAACTTATAACCTGGCGGCACTTTTCCGTACTTTGCAAAGTTAGAACGTAAGTTCCTAAGTTTGGAATATAAAATCTCAAACTTGAAATTCGAAATCCGAAGGCTGCAAATGTGGGCGGCGATTAACAAATCTAAAATCTATAATTTGAAATATGAAAGAGACAGTTTAAGGGCTGTAATGTGAAATATATAGTAGGAACATTTGGTTTTTTAATACATTCGACCTGAAATATGAAAATGAAAATTTGCAAGTTTAAGGGTTTAAGATTTGAATTATAAGGCTAGATAACAAGAAGTCTGTAACTGGTAATTTAAAATCTATATTTTAATGGTTAACACCGTATAGTCCAAAATTGGGCTTCTAAAAATTTGTGTATAGGAATTTGCTATTTAAAATCTGAAATCTGAAATCTAAGGCCCGAAAATATAATCTTTAAGGGTTTAAGATTTTAATTATAAGGCTAGACAACAAACCTGAAGTCTGTAACTTGAATTTAAAATCTATATTTTGGTGGTTAAGACCGTATGTCCAAAATTGAGCTTCTAAAAATTTGTGTATTGGAATTTGCTATTTAAAATCTGAAATCTGAAATCTAAGGCCAGAAAATCTAATCTTTAAGGGTTTAAGATTTTAATTATAAGGCTAGATAACAATCTTTAAGGGTTTACGATTTTAATTATAAGGCTAGATAGCAAACCTGAAGTCTGTAACTTGAAATTTAAAATCTATATTTTGATGGTTAAACACGTATAGTCCAAAATTGGGCTTCTAAAAATTTGTGTATACGAATTTGCTATTTAAATTCTGAAATCTGAAATCTGAAATCTGAAATCTAAGGCCCGAAAATATAATCTTTAAGGGTTTAAGATTTTAATTATAAGGCTAGATAACAACCTTTAGGGGTTTAAGATTTTGATTATAAGACTAGATAACAAACCTGAAGTCTGTAACTTGAATTTAAAATCTATATTTTGGTGGTTAAGACCGTATAGTCCAAAATTGAGCTTCTAAAAATTTGTGCATTTGAATTTGCTATTTAAAATCTGAAATCTAAGGCCCGAAAATCTAATCTTTAAGGGTTTAAGATTTTAATTATAAGGCTAGATAACAATCTTTAAGGGTTTAAGATTTTAATTATAAGGCTAGATAACAAACCTGAAGTCTGTAACTTGAAATTTTAAATCTATATTTTGATGGTTAAGACCGTATAGTCCCAAATTGGGCTTCTAAAAATTTGAGTATGGGAAATTGCTATTTAAAATCTGAAATCTGAAATCTAAGGCCCGAAAATATAATCTTTAAGAGTTTAAGATTTTAATTATGAGGCTAGATAACAATCTTTAAGGGTTTAAGATTTGAATTATAAGGCTAGATAACAAGAAGTCTGTAACTGGTAATTTAAAATCTATATTTTAATGGTTAACACCGTATAGTCCAAAATTGGGCTTCTAAAAATTTGTGTATAGGAATTTGCTATTTAAAATCTGAAATCTGAAATCTAAGGCCCGAAAATATAATCTTTAAGGGTTTAAGATTTTAATTATAAGGCTAGACAACAAACCTGAAGTCTGTAACTTGAATTTAAAATCTATATTTTGGTGGTTAAGACCGTATGTCCAAAATTGAGCTTCTAAAAATTTGTGTATTGGAATTTGCTATTTAAAATCTGAAATCTGAAATCTAAGGCCAGAAAATCTAATCTTTAAGGGTTTAAGATTTTAATTATAAGGCTAGATAACAATCTTTAAGGGTTTACGATTTTAATTATAAGGCTAGATAGCAAACCTGAAGTCTGTAACTTGAAATTTAAAATCTATATTTTGATGGTTAAACACGTATAGTCCAAAATTGGGCTTCTAAAAATTTGTGTATACGAATTTGCTATTTAAATTCTGAAATCTGAAATCTGAAATCTGAAATCTAAGGCCCGAAAATATAATCTTTAAGGGTTTAAGATTTTAATTATAAGGCTAGATAACAACCTTTAGGGGTTTAAGATTTTGATTATAAGACTAGATAACAAACCTGAAGTCTGTAACTTGAATTTAAAATCTATATTTTGGTGGTTAAGACCGTATAGTCCAAAATTGAGCTTCTAAAAATTTGTGCATTTGAATTTGCTATTTAAAATCTGAAATCTAAGGCCCGAAAATCTAATCTTTAAGGGTTTAAGATTTTAATTATAAGGCTAGATAACAATCTTTAAGGGTTTAAGATTTTAATTATAAGGCTAGATAACAAACCTGAAGTCTGTAACTTGAAATTTTAAATCTATATTTTGATGGTTAAGACCGTATAGTCCCAAATTGGGCTTCTAAAAATTTGAGTATGGGAAATTGCTATTTAAAATCTGAAATCTGAAATCTAAGGCCCGAAAATATAATCTTTAAGAGTTTAAGATTTTAATTATGAGGCTAGATAACAAACCTGAATTCTGTAACTTGAATTTAAAATCTATATTTTGATGGTTAAGACAGTATAGTTCAAAATTGGGCTTCTAAAAATGTGTGTATTGGAATTTGCTATTTAAAATCTGAAATCTGAAATCTAAGGCCTGAAAATCTAATCTTTAAGGGTTTAAGATTTTAATTATAAGGCTAGATAACAATCTTTAAGGGTTTAAGATTTTAATTATAAGGGTAGATAACAAACCTGAAGTCTGTAACTTGAAGTTTTAAATCTATATTTTGATGGTTAAACCCGTATAGTCCAAAATTGGGCTTCTAAAAATTTATGTATAGAAATTTGCTATTTAAAATCTGAAATCTGAAATCGGAAATCTAAGGCCCGAAAATATAATCTTTAAGGGTTTAAGATTTTAATTATAAGGCTAGACAACAAACCTGAAGTCTGTAACTTGAATTTAAAATCTATATTTTGATGGTTAAGACAGTATAGTCCAAAATTGGGCTTCTAAAAATGTGTGTATTGGAATTCGCTATTTAAAATCTAAAATCTGAAATCTAAAGCCTGAAAATCTCATTTTTAAGGGTTTAAGATTCTATTTATAAGGCTAGATAACAAAACTGAAGTCCGTTACTTGAAATTTAAAATCTATATTTTGATGGTTAAGACCGTGTAGTCAAAATTGGGCTTCTAAAATTTGGGTATTGGAATTTGCTATTTAAAATTTGATATCTGAAATCTAAGGCCTGAAAATCTAAAATTGTAGACTTAAACTCTAGTACTTAAAGATGTCCCTTAAATTGTGATCTCTAAATGGTCAAAATCAAAGCTAAATGTTGTTTCTCAGGCAGAAATAGATATTTTGTAAATAACATTCAAGACATTTCTACATTTTTAGTTCTCACTTCTTATAATAGCTGAACAATTTTAAAATTGTTTGATGGTGCAATACGCATGTAATTCAGCAAGGCTATGTAAAACGAGTTCAAGTAGAAGTAACGTGACATCTGACTCCTCCATATTGAAACCAATCAAAACGAATTAAGCATCCCCATTTCCTTAATTGGAAAATTGAGGGGAATGTAAACAATATGGGCCGTTGCTCACCAAGCACGTGCATATTATAAAGTTCGTGTTGCTAATCGAAGTAGTTTGAAGTTGAATGGGAAAGTTTCCCGATGAATTGCATTGTAGAAGTTCCAAACACAGGTGAAAACAATGGACGTTTGCCATAGCTTTAATTACGAAAAAAAAACAAGAAAAAAAATAGATTAGAGCAATGACATCACCAACTCCCATATCTCGTGGGTTATTGCTCGCGAGCGAGAGGAAGTTGTTTATTTGTTGGAAATTAGTGGCACATACGAAGGCGTTGTCACATTGTGAATTCCAAAAACGACTTAATCTAACTTTTATCTACGCTCATGTCAGTAAAAATCCATGTTCGAATGTGAGAAGCATCGCACCAGGGCGTTTTTTCTACCATTGGAGGAAAACAGGTACACCCACATCTAAAAATCTTTATCTGGAATCTAAACATCGGGTAGCTTACACGAGTTACCTGGCAGTAGTCGTGATTCGGTAGTCATAACAGTTCTCCTATTGAATATTAATTCCTTTTTCCTTTCGTTCGTTTTGGAGCGACAGCATGATTTAGCGACCGAGCGCGGTGATTATATCGGTACCTGAACAATTAGGTATATACATTCAATTTTGAATGGGCCCTTTTGTCGATCCGAGCGATACCGTTGCCGACTGGCATCAGCGGATTCCTGCGGCTATCTCGAAAGAATTACACTTTTAATAAAACTGCATTTGAGTCGTTTATAAGCTCAGCTTGCAGTTTGGAATCGCGTTATCTAATTTATTTCGCACCGGCAGCCGATTCGCGCTGGTTTCTTTTGTCTTAAAGGCTTCCAATAACTCTGCCAAACGAGTTAATGCAGTCTTGGCACAAATCAGCTCAGATAAGACACTTAAATTAAAAAATAAAGTTTATGAGGGCTGACGTCATTTATATAGTAGTTCAGTTACATTGGACCAGTTTAGTAATCTAGTTTTCGTAAAAAACTGATTTTAGGGTATAGAAAAGCCAACCTACAGTGTCCTGAATACACGGTCTCCCAAAAAACGATTATCTTCATCAATTCTACAAATTATTCCGGTTAAATAAAGAATGACAGAAACACGTGATATTATACCGGCATGTGAAGAGTATAAGTATTTTGGGGGCAACGGTAGTAAAACAACGGCTACATAACACGGAAGTGAAAGAGAGAATAAAGCAAGGTCGGAAAGTAATAGGAGCTCTAAACGGTATACTTTGGGATGCCGGTATTAGTAAAAAGAATAAAAAACAAATATATGCAACTATGGTCCAAAGCCTGACGTTATATGGATCCGCAATTTGGCAACTCTTAGAACAACATAAACACCAACTACAAGTTATGGAGATGGACTATTGGAGAAGATCTGCAAGAATATCCCGAAGAGAAAGAGTCAGAAATACAAGAATACGTAAAATAATGGATGCAGGAAGGAACATCGTCGAAGAAATTGAAAACAGACAACTATCGTGGTACGGGCATGTCCAAAGAATGGCCAACAACAGACTCCCGAAAAAAGCAATAGAATGGCAACCAAGAGAGAGAAGAAAGAGAGGACGGCAAAGAAGAGATTGGAATAAGGACGTAGAAAACCTTAAACAAAAGTGGGAAATCCAACAAGGAACTTGGATGAACAGAAAAGACTGGAAAGAAATATTGAACTCCGGAAGACCCAGATAGAGGTTAAAAACGGAAAGAAGAAGAAGAGTTAAAAAGGAAGACTTCCCAGGAAACTTCCACATAAGTACGTTTTAAAGGTGATGCTCACAATTTTTGATTCATGTTCCAGCTTTAAGATTGGGTTGGATTACCTACTCAGGTTCCGCGTTTTCTCTTCAAGGTTTAGGATCACGCTTGAAGGTTGAAGGTCACGTTTGTTGGTTTATAGCCACGATTAAGGATTCAGGGTCGCTTTAGATTTAAGATTTAAAGTATCGCTTTGAGGTATCACTGTCGGAGGTTCAGGGCCGTGTGTGGGAATTCAAGAATTCGTGTGAAGGTTTATGATCACATTTCGATCTTTAAAAAGTGATGAATTAAGGTTTGCCTTCCTTCCTTAGTGTTCAAGGTTAAGGTTTTAGATTCTAGATAGCGCTTCAAAGTTGGCAGTGGTGCTTTAAACTTCAAGGCTTCGCTTGCAAGCTAATTCGGGCTGCACTTTAAGGCTTTAGGTCACGTTTTAAGGTTAGGTTGTGTTACGTCCTAAGGCCTCAGGTTACGGTTTAAGGTTCAGCGTTACTCTAGGGGACTCAATGTCAACGAGAGATTACGTTAGAAAGTTTAAGGTGGCTTCCCATGTTAGCTTCCACACTTTAAGGCTTAGGGTCAAGCTTTAAGTTTAGATCGGTTTGTGTTTTAAGGTTAAATTTTGATTTATGGTTTAAGGCCGCGGTTTAATTTAAGGTTGGATTACGTTTTAAGATCTAAGGTTACGGTAATGTGTTGTTGTTGTAGTTAAGTTGTACTCTTTGGGGATCAAGATTACGTTTGAAGGTTTATCTTTATGTGTGAAGCTTATTAAAGCTATATGAAGGTTATTTTTAAGGATCAAGTCCATGGTTTTAGATTTAAGCTTGTGTTTTGAGATTCAAGGTGGTTTTTTATAGTTCCAGGTCAGGCTTAAACGTTAAGTAAGGCTGTGCTTTAAGGCTTTAGGTCAGGTTTTAAAGTTAGAATGGTAACGGTTTAAGATCTCAGGTCACGCTTTAAAGTTCACTGTAACTGTCGGGGGTGAGTGTTACGTAAAAAGGTTCAAGGTTGCTTTTGAAAGTTACACTTTAAGGTTAAATTGGATTGCTTTTCAAGGCTTAAGGCCACTTTTTAAGGTTAGGTGACGTTGGGCTCTAAGATCTAAGGTCACGTTAGACGGTAATGTGTTGTTATTGTAGCTTTAGTTGTACGCTTGGGGGTTCGAGATTAGGTTTGAAGGTTTATCTTTAGGTGTGAAGCTTCTAGGTCACTTTTTAAGCTTGGTCTTTCCCCTTTAAGGATCAAGTTCATAGTTTTAGATTTTAGCTTGTGCTTTGAGATTCAAGGTGGTGTTTTAAAATTCCAGATCAGGCCTAAACGTTAGGTTGGGCTGTGCTTTAAAGCTTTAGGTCAGGTTTTAAAGTTACAATGGGTAACGGTTTAAGATCTAAGGTCACGCTTTAAAGTTCACTGTAACTCTCGGGGGTTACGGTTACATATAAAGGTTCAAGGTTGCTTTTCCAGATTACACTTTAGGGCTAAATGGGATTGCTTTCCAAGGCTTACGGCCATGTTTTAAGGTTAGGTGACGTTGGGCTTTAAGATCTAAAGTCACGCTTTACCGTTAAGTGTCGCTATTAGAGGTTTAGAGTCACGCTTTGGGATTTAGGGTTGTGTTTGTAGGTTTATATTGACACTTTGAAGTTTAGGGTCGCTCTTAAGGATTCAAGGTCGATATTTAAGATTCGCCTTCCTGCTTTAAGTTTCATAATTTTAATTCACGCTGCCACTTTAGGTTTTAAGGTTAAATATTCTAGATAACACTTTTGGATTAAGTTTCAAAGTTAGAGGTTTAAAATCACTTTGTAAGCTTCACCGCCACGCTTTCGCATTAAAGGTCACGCTTTCGTGTTCTAGCTCCAGCGTTAAGAATAAGGGTCACGTTTAACGTTAGATTATCCTAAATTTCTCTAATACAGAATGCTCCATTTTACTGCGGTAAATAAGGAATATTATTGACGGTCCACTGTGTCTTGGTGGTTCATTCAATTGAAATTTTGGCTTCTCCAAAGTGCTCAGGAAGGTAACTTCTGCTCCAATACTTTTCGATGTACATTTCTGTTAATCTGATTTCGACCAATATAAGCGGCGTTTTTCTTGTATATTTAATTCCTACTTAATCCATCACGGATTTCCGCTTCCCTGGGCGGTCCGAACAAACGGAATGTGACATTTCGAAGACCTTTCATTGTCACTGTCTTAGGTCTTCAACTGGTTTTGTCTTTGCTACTATAATAGCACGGTACCATTTGAACAACTACGTTGTAGATACAATGTAGGTAATTGCAAACAGTTCTTATAGAAGCTTCTGCCAGTAGAGATTTATAGATTGATTTAAGGTATATAATCTATTGACATGAAGTGTCAATTTGCAGTTTCCATTAATCAATATTTTCCTAGAAAATTGTTACATTAAGCAGAGCTAACTTGATTTATTGAGTGCTGTGTGTATACGGCACGTAATATCTACGTATTATTTATGCTAATTTTGGCGTACTGTTTGAATGTGTTTTGAAAACGAGGTAATAACAATTTACATACGGAGCAGTATTAATTCCATACGTTGTAAATTGGAAGAACTAAAATAA
>JABXWE010019587.1:0-17847 GCA_014611495.1 Limonius californicus | reverse complement strand
TTTGAAATCATCCATTTGTAGTAAACGTGCTAAGACGGACGTTTTCTTAAATTACACGTTTCGAAAACATTTGCAACGACAAATTTGGCAGTATTATCAGAAGAATGAACATTTTACTCTCGACAAACTCTTGGCTGACTCGCGAAAATTTTGAATACAAGGGGGGCAGGACTACTTTATTCAAAATTCTTAAATCAATGGGTCACAAACACAAAATGGTGAATGGACGCAAAATTTTATGTGAACAAAAACACGTCGTTGCATCCAAAATTAAATTTTTGGGACAATTTCTCCAATATTAAAATTCTAGTGAAAATGTGACATTCGTGTACCTACACGAAACGTGGATCTACCAAAATGGATCCGCGAGTCGTCAATGGGTACATGAGCGGCATAGGTGTTAGTTCTTCTTAATTTGCTGCAAGACCTAAATATAGGACAACAAAGAATGGCGTAGAATATGCTCTGTATACATCCAATTTGAGTTCAGAATTCTCGTGAAAAAATAACAGCAATATGTATTTGGTATGTGTTACGACAACATTTAAATTATAGTTATTATTTTATTTATAATGAAATCATTATTATATCTAAGTATTATAAACCAATATTAAGCAGAAATAGGCGGACGTTAAATGAACAAACAAGCTCCACTGGCAACATTGCCAGCTTTCAAAAAACATAACCTCCATCATGAAAAACTAGCATAACCCAACTTAATTAATTGACAAATTTCAATGATACCACACATTCCCCCAGATTTCCACAGCCTGTTGGATGGCAAATCAATCGTGAATAGATTATATACTGCACGGGTTTTCTGATGGTATACATTCGTATGTGCCATTCAGAAACGTTTATTTTTCTTTAAATGAAATAATTACAAACATCATCATAATGTGAAAACACATTGGCGAATCACTGAAGCTTTGCCTGAACCTTTACATACTTACGAATTGTGGAATATGGTTTAATGGTTTACACATTCAAATGTTTAAACTAACTCAATAATTCAATTTATAAATGAAGAATATACGTTTAAGAAAGTTATTCTACTAAATACGCAACAAATACACAAACATGCATTATTAGTTTCTTTAGGATTGCAAACACCAAGACAGATTATGTTCAAAAAGAAGGTAGAAAGAAGATGCAGAGAAATGAAAGAACAAATGAAATGGAAGAAAAGTGGACACAGATAAAAAAGCGATTCTAGCATCGGCCGAAGAAACTATACTGAAAGGAAAGATAAAGAAAAAGAAGGCAAGCTGATTTCGTGAAGAGTGCAAAAAAAATTGGCAGAGGAACATTTAGGCAGAAGATGCTAAGGACGAGCAAAGACGAGGAACATAGAATATAACTGAGCAAAAACAAAAGGAACATCAAAGAAAAAATCAACGAATTCGAACAGAAATACATGAATAAGAAAATTAGAAACTTCTATCAGGAAGTAAAAGAAACGAAGAAATGGTATGTGAAAAATGTAAACTAGTACAAAAACAAAGAAGGAAAATTATTCGGGGATGAACAACAAACATTAAATAGATTAAAAGAATATTTCGAGGAAACTTTAAAGTGAACTATGAAGAAGAATTGAGTATGGAAAAAATGCAGGACGAAGAAACTTGGAACCATATGAGGAAGAGGAAGACACCAGTGTCCCATCATTAGAAAAATACACAGAGGAAGTACTGAGACAAAAAAAATGGGAAATCCCCAAGCATACACGGAATAAACCCAGAATTTACAAAGTTCGGAGACGGAATATTGCATGCTAGAATGTATGAGTTACTCAGAAGAGTATGGGAAACAGAGAAAATGCTAGAGGAACAAAAGGGAGCAGTGTTGATTCCGATACACAAGCAGACGGAAATACTTATAGAGGAATAGCTTTGCTAGATACTGTATATAAAATAATGGCAAATTTGATAAAACAGAAACTGGAAGTGCATGCTGAAGACACACTTGGAGAGTTTCGATGCGGTTTCAGGAAGGGGCAATATGTCATAGATCAAATCTATATCCTCAAAAAATAATGGACAGCTGTTCAATCATAATATAACAATGAACGTGCTATTTATAGATTTTAGACAGGCATATGAGATTAGGAGAACACGAATTGTATGAAGACATGGAAGAGCTAGAAATATCAGCGAAACGAATTAGAGTGGTAAGGATAACACTAGAACAAACGAGTAACACCGTGAAATTAGAAGGGGCCCTGGCAAGTAGTTCTGATGTACTGAAAGGTGTCAGGTAAGAAGACGTGCTATCCACGGAGTTATTCAACCTAACCCTATATAAAATAGTAAGAGATGTTTAGCTCAAGCTAAGTCGACGACTTATCAATGGCAAGATCAGCGAGAGAACTATAAAAGATGACAAGAAATCTGGCAGGCTAGCCCACGAAGATGATTCAGGATAAGTGAAGAAAAGACAAAACACATGCTTATGGGAGGAGGGCAAGGTAACATAAACAACATAACTATCAGTTTGGACAATGAGAGGGTCATGGATGTGCAAAGAGTGAACAGCTTGGTGTTTTTGGGTGCACTGCTAATCGAACAAGGCGCAGAAGATCAAGAAATTGCGGCACGAATACGGAAAGGTGATGAAACAGTGTTTTTAAATCTAACGTTGTATTACGTGGTGTCTCCATAAAAAGTTATAAGGCCGACAACTACGTATTCATGTGAAATATGGGTGTTAAACAGAAATGAGCAGACAAAATAGAGGCATGGAAACGAAAGATCCCAACAAGAATATTTGGAGAGAAAGAAGAATAAACGAAGAAGTGAAAGGCACAGAGGTTACGATCACTGGGAAATGTAGAGAGACTCGACAATGGAAGAGCGTCAAAGCGTCTGATGAAGGGGGAAACGGTAGGAACCAGAAGAGTGGGTCGACCTAGGAGGAAATGGATAAAGGCAGTCATGGAAAATTTAAGAGAAAAAACATAACAAACTGGTGTGATAAAGCGGGGGACAGGACGGTCTGTAAAGCAATGGACCTGAAGGCCTCTGAATGCTTCATTATATAGGTCTGCACAAAGTTATTACAGCGGTATATTAGAACAGCGAAATCCAAAGAAGGAGATAAAATTTGAGAATGAAAGTGAAACCGAGTAAGGACTATTTGATTGAATGGGAGAAACAATAATGGAACATATCCCGACCTTAAAATTTAGACTCGCATAATTTTCTATAACATTAACGAATTAAATGTTTTATTAATAAATTATTCTACACTGCGTAATTGTACAAGCACGAACAACCTTTAGTGTGTATGAAAAAAACAAAAGTAAAAGGTTATGAAACACAGAACTAGGAAAACATATTTTCGTAATTCCACAACAGTACGTTTATAACCAATATAAAATTGTTACGTTATTTCCGAAACAACGTAACAGTAGATTAGTAAAAATCAATTACTCTAACGAAACTTGAATTACAAATTTGACGATTTTCGATTTGATTCCCTTTACACTTCTATGAATTCATGGTATCTGTACTCTACCAGAATTTTTAAAAATATACAGGGTATTGTATTTGAAAAAGCAACATTGCTGTCATTTCCAAAAGCGCAAGATGATGTTTTTATATTTGAATTACGTAAATGTTGAGAATACGGTGCTAAAACATAGTTTTTAAAATAATTTTTTTACCGAAAATTATGATGCTTCGATTGTATAACACTTGCCCAAGTAATAAAAAATTACATTATTTCAATTACGTTTAATTTTAATCTCGTTGTTTAACTTTGTTCATCAATCTTCAACACGCCCAGAACTTTTATTAACCTTCCAATTTTACACACCTCGTTAGGTCGGCCATCATCACTCAACGAGGCTGCCAAAAGCGCAAAACATAAACCACTCCAGGTTCAACAGCTAAAAAGCATTCCGGAGAACAATGATGTAGCCGAGGTTAGAAGCGACCGCCATTTGTTAGCCATCCCTTAAATCACATCCCCAATTTGACCGCCCTAAACCCCGAGGTTATCATTATCTCTCAAGTGTTTTTAACAGTCCAGTTCAAAATATACCCCAAATGGACCCTCAACTACGAAACATCGAAATCCTGTTTTTAAGCTTCAAAATATTCTCTTTGATGGGAGTGTCCTACCAAAATGAGATTAGTTGAGATTCGCAATTTTCTTTAGGTAATTGCAATTTCACGCGGAAATTACGTATTTCAAAGGCATCATTATTATTAGTTTATGGCTTTAATTTAATATAAACAAGGTTACACTTTGCTTCACGTAGTATGATTATTTAAAGTTTTGATAAAGGTAAGCCATGAAAAATAAAATCAGTGCCATAAGTTAATCTTCCTAGAGTGCTTTATGTCTTACGAGACGTAGCGATCTTCTCTCCTATGCCTGTGTTGCGCATTTAGAGTGCCACAGACATAGAGGACCTACAGTTTAACGTGGGCTCCTAACCACGGGAAGTGTAAACACTTCTACTCAAGAGAAGATTTACTAGGCAGAATACCTCGCTGGTTTGGCATTGCCTTGTGAGGGAGAACGGCCGTTAAATATCCGATGTTCCGGTGCCGGGATTTGAACCCAGGACCTTCAGTGTAGAATTCTTAATGCTAAAAACCTTCTCTGGAATTTCTGTTGTTCGGATTCGACGCTAAACTGTATATCCCCCGTGTTTCTACCTTAGCGCTGAGGAGAAACACGTGGCAGATGCCCAGCAGTGGGACAAAAAGGCTGTGAGTGAATATACCTACTGCTGCCCCCTGACGATAATAAAAAGGTAGTTGCAAGTGGTATCACATAAAGTTAATGATTGAATCACCTTCTTCAAGTGTTGCAAAAATGGTGAGTGAAATGAGACCCTTTTCGCTTCATTCTTGAATTACAGTTTGCAATATTTAAGGATTTTAACATACATACATAATTAATATTCAAATTACGACGATAAATAACCTATTCAGTTCGTTTAATAAAAATAGTCCTTATGTTTGACTACCTTATTATTCAATTAACTGTATAGATTTCATCGTACAACCCCTTAATTTGCTGTAATAGATGTTTACGTTGTTTGCCGGAGATAACTACTACTTTATTTCCAAAGCAAACGTTTTTCATGCAACATGCAACGAGTGTTGTCTACTCTAAATAGTCAAGGGGTTACAAAATAAAATGTATGTTGTAATATGTATGTTTTTATTAAATGGCACATAAAACCTGACACTTCTACTAACTAAACGTGGCAATTCTCTGTCTCCGTATACTACTTGGAGGTTTAATAAAAACGATGAACTCTAAAATATTGTAAACTATATAATGTCGGTTATCACATAAGCTAAGGTCGAAACATTTTTTTAAGAATAGGTAACATTATTTTAACAGTATCCCGATCATGTGAAACCAGAATTTCTATAATTTTACAAGTTAGGCTTTGATTCATATCAATTAAGTCTATCTATCTAAATCCTAAAACAGTAAACAATATTCAATGGTTTTACTTCTTCTATAACATTTTCCTGTGACTTGTATTTTCCATAAAAAGATTCAGCAAGTAGAGCCAAAGCGTGCTGCAGCAATGATATAGAATATAGATCAATAAAAAAGGGTACAGTGGGCGGAGTTTCAAACTTCAAAATCTAAACTCAAGTTATTTTCTCTCCGCAAATAAAAGTTGAATTTTCGCATTCCGTTTATTTTTGTTCAGAGCTAATCAACTATATATAATTTATACAATCTAACAATAAAATATTTATGTATAATCTTAACGGCTAGCGAGTTTGCCAGAAACATTTAATTTACTGGGCGTGTACTATAATATAATTTAATCACAGCAAAAAATGAGTAGTAGATGCTATCACTGAACTGTTTTGTTGCAAAGCGATATTAAAGAATATTTTCGAATAAATTTAAATGGAAATGGAAATGCAGCTTTGCCCGCAGTTTATATATCAAGCGCTGGCCAACTAGAAGACCACTGTCTGCAACAATGTTTAGGCGCCTTGAAGGGAAGGTAAATTTAATAATTCCAGAAGATGTTGTCTAGAACTATTATAAAGATGAAAAATGAATTAACAGTGTTAGAGGAAGTGAATGAGAATCCCCAAATAAGTGGCAGAGAACTAAGCGCAAATCTGTGTATTAGTAGAACTTTAATTAGAAGAATTATGAAAACAAATGTATTTCATCCCTATTATGTACCTTAGGTGTACGAACTGCATGAAAATAACCCTCAAAAG
This sequence comes from Limonius californicus, assembly GCA_014611495.1. NCBI lineage: Eukaryota > Metazoa > Arthropoda > Insecta > Coleoptera > Elateridae > Limonius > Limonius californicus. Next base: position 11,629 of record JABXWE010019587.1, on the reverse strand, counting down.
CGATTGCAATTTTGTAATTTCTTTCACACTTTTTCCATGAACATTTTACTTGGATTTCCTTCAAAACATTTTACTCGGATTGTTAGATGATGTAGACACCACTAAAAACTTTGGAATCAACAGGATGGCTGGGCTGCTTACAACAGATGGATTGTTAGGAATTACTTAAATAGTGTATTTGGAGGAAATTGGATTGCAAGAGGAGCTGTGCATAAATGGCCACCAAGAAGTGGCAATTATAAACTAGTATATCTAACTTCGATAGTATATGAGCATAATTTACAAAATACAATAATCGAAGCACGTATATCAATCCGAACTTTGTTTTTAATATGAATTGGAAAATGTGTGGAAGTGGATGAAAGCAACTGCAACATTTACTGAATGAAATAAAACTTTGCTACATATTTTTTGTTGTTTTTCACTTGTTTAGATTTTACTGTAGTACGGTTGTACCAATGGGTGCTTTTCTTGTTAAATACTAATATAGTTAGTAAAACTGTTGATTGCTACACAGAACAATTTGATAGAAAGCATCTGCTGTTCATTTCTATACTATAAAAAATTCAGTAATCTCAGTAATGTTGGGTTGCGTTAACTTTTAAAGGACTTTGTTTCACGACGAACATATTTTCTGATATAGTTGATTAATTTTAAAAAACAAGATACTGCTTTTAAGAAAATGATTTAATTAAAGTAATAAAATATTTATTAAACTATTTTCGACCGAAAATATTGTTTCTTATGAAAGTAATATTTTGAATCAACAAAAGAATATTGTTAAACGTAAAAATGAATATTTATATAAATAAAAAAACCTATTTCTACAAACAAAAGTTTCTACTGTCTCGCAAAAGGTGCCGCTTGTTGGTGCATGAACATAAAAATGGCGTGGAAATGTTAGGTAACACACTGCTCGTTTAACTGTTTAAAATTTTAGGTTGAAGCAAAGAATATAGATATCTATATTCTTTGGTTGAAGTGAGTTGTATAATAACCATGGCTCCGACAAAGAATTATTATTATGTCACTCAAGTTAGAGTAAACCTCTGTGGTACGACCCATCAGTTTCACGTATATTGATGCATCGCATTTTGGCAAGTTGCAACAATCTAAACTAACTCAAGTCTTCTGCGTTGAAAACATTTTTTTCTTTGGCAGTAGATAAAAAAAGTTAAAACGAAATAATACTCTTAGGATATTACAAAAAGTGTTGTGGTAGTTTGATAAAAAAATTTGTCCTATTAAGTACATATTTTGAAAATATGTAAACAATAAATAATATTTTGGTAATAAATTATTAAAAATATAAATAATAATTAAATTAAACATGGTTTGATTAAAATGTGAGGTAGATTGACTTGTAGACGGAATATCATCTAAGACATTGCATTGTTGTGGCGTTTTAGTAAAATGTTCAAAATTCCACTTTGAAAGTAAATTTAATAACGTATGTAACGAAAGTTTTGAGACAAATTTCATAACTAATTGGCATCACTTAGAAAGGGTTCAATCTAGTTGCTATTGCTGGGAGTTTAATCAAGTAGGTCTTGTCAACATCAATATTGACAGTTGCTGTAGAACACTTTTGTGTCATGGCGTACAAAATTGAAATCCGAAAAACCGTCTATAATTTAGTTGGCCAAATGCCAAAAGCGGCTATTGTAAACATGTTTCAAGGACCTAATATCTCCCGTGCAACAATTTACCGAACAATAAGGGAATGTGAGGAAGGAATACCTTGTGTGAATTTACCAAAAAGCGGAAGGCCTCGGGTGTTGACAGATGTCAGAGCTGGTAGGCTGAGGGAAAGTGCAAAAGAACAAGTTGGTATGTCCACAAGAAGATTAGCAAGGCGCTATAGAGTTTCACACATGGCTGTACATCGGGAAGAGAAGTGGAATGTCATATAGAAAACGAAAGAAATGCCCAAAATACACAGCTGCGCAGTTGCAACGAATTCCACGGTGTTGCCGAGCACTAAGGGTTCGACATTTTGCAAACAAGGTCATCGTTTTAGATGACGAAAAATATTTTACTTTATCGAACTCTGAGATAAAGGGTAATGATGGATTCTTCACCGAAGATTTCAATGCAGCTCCGGACAATGTAAAATATAAAAGAAAAGCTAAATTTGAAGATAAAATTCTAGTGTGGTGCGCCATTTCTCCGGCAGGTGCATCGCAGCCATATGTAGAACATGTCAGAGGAGAAGCCATCACTGCAGGTCTTTATATACAAAGATGTTTGCCTAAACTGTTACGATTTATAGACGAACATCACAATAATGATGACATTATGTTCTGGCCTGATCTGGCTTCTTGCCACTATGCCAGGGAAACTAAAGAATGGTTGCACGCCAATAATATACCATTTGTACCCAAAGAAGATAATCCACCTAATGTTCCCCAAGCAAGACCCATAGAAGAATTTTGGGCCCTATTAAGCAGGAAAGTTTACGACAATGGATGGGAGGCCGAAAACGAACAACAATTACGAAGGAGAATTTACCAAAAGATTCGGGAAATCGATGTGGTCACCATCCAATCACTTATGCGACACTTAAGAACAAAGTTGCGAAGGATTGAAATCAAGGGCCGCTAGCTGCATTATAGTAAATTGTTATTGTTAAGAAATGATGTTCAGTTGTTTTTTTTTAAACTTTAATTAAAGTTAAAAATTTTCATAAATGGTAGTATTTTAATTTTTGTCTCAAAACTTTCGTTACATACGTTAATGCGGTTACCTGCTTTTTATTTTCTATCACTTTGGCATTTTTTCTATTTCGATATTCCCATCCTCCTAACTTATTTTTACCTGAGTTTTCCGGAGGCTTTTTAAATAAAATTTTATTTAACTTATATTGTTATTTAGAAAATCAAAGAAACTACACCCAAATTATATGATAAATATTAAATAGCTAATTTAATTTATGGTGGTGAATGTATGAAATAATAGTTGTTCACACTTACATACAGTTAATGGAATAAACAAAAGCATGTACCTATATTTTTATAAATGTTTATTAGAACACAAAGAGTAGATTTGAAGTTGAAGCTACTAAAGCAGCTTTTAGAGTGTTTATTCATTTTAGAGATTACTTTGCCGTTTTGTGCGTGTACTTGGGGGTGCCATTATAGCTGGGAATAGACATCACTTAGCCTATCACCTGCACGGATGAATCCATTTAAAAGAAATATACATTTGGCAACACTGCACCCAAATAGGTATTGTTACTAAGAACGGCAACTAAGTACTTATAATAATTGTTCGAACTGAAAATCGTCTGCTTGTAAACATAGTTCCAATCTTCGTGGTATGGTTTGCATTACTCGCTCCAGTATTTTTGGTGCATTTTCTAATACTGCCGTGTTAATTCTATTTCTAACTTCGTCAGTGTTTGGTGGAGGCATACCACAAACTTTAACTTCTTTAATAAAACCCCAAACAAAAAGGTCTACAGAATTAAGATCGGGTGATCTCAGGAACTATAAAATGGGACAGACCAATCCATATGTTTGGGAAGTATTCCTCCAACCACTCTCTTACATTACGAGCAAAATGAGCAGGAGCTCCATCATGTATGTATAGGTACCATATTAGGTAGTATGTTCAATCGAATTTCATCAATAACTTGTTCCAAACCATTGAAGTATTCATCGGCATTTAGACGATTTGGGAGATAAATTGGTGCAACAATCCTGTAGTTTATTATGTCCAGTCATACATTAACGGAAAACCTTCTTTGGTGACCATATTCACGAAATTTGTGTGGGTTTTCCTCAGCCCAATAGTTTATGGATTAAGGATATTAAATATGCCATCTCTGGTAAATATTTACTCATTGTTCCAAAGACAACGTCTTAAGAAGTTACTATTGTGACGAATGTTATTTAAAATCGTGTTGCAAAAATTCAAACGGGATATGTTATCATTCTGATAGAGACTGAACTTTGCAGATATGATAAGGATAAACAAGGTTTTCTCGTAGAACCAAATGTACGGTCTTGTGGTCTTTCAGTTGTACTGTGCGTCTTTGCCTTGGTCGACCAGCGTTCACATTTCTATTGACAAACGAACCAGTTTCACGAACAGGTTGGTCCAGCCTTCGAAATTTCCTCTATAGAGCGTCTCACGGTGAAAGTGTAGTTCAGGCTCTTATGGATACCAGTGTTGCAAAACTTATACTTAAAATTGTGCTGAAGATGCCAAGCACCTGCCTAACATAACGTAATTTGCCTTTTGTTGTACAAAGCGCTTATCGTTGATATCACTATTTAAGAGTTACCTGGACATACTTTGCCTGGATCTACTTTGCTTAAGTAAACTTACACTCCCGTACAGACTCTTACATTGGGAAAAATGTTACGGGCAAGTCTAATAAGTTTTGCATGGTCCATAAGAGCCTGTACTACACACTCACCGTGAGACATTCTGTAGGATGCCTCCGGTTTGGAAAACGTGCCCGGTATTCTTGTTCTGCTATGTTAGCATTTCCATTATAGAAACCTTATACTATGTACATATCGGCATAGTCATTGAACGTTTTTTTCTTCACTATTAATTCAAGCCAGTTCGGCACTTGGTATTGCTATTCATAGTAGTGATGTTTATGTCTTAACTTATTGAACGTAAAGTTCATTATAAGTGAACGAGATAAGATAAAAAAATACAGAAACACAAGAACTAATAAAAGTATACACAAGAATCAGAGATAAAACCAAATTAGATTAAGCAAAAAGAATTGATTTGATTTTGTAGTGTCAAAATTTTACAAACCATAGGGGACTATTTACTGTTCTACAATATTGCAAAATGTATTTTTCATGAGAATTAGATTATAAAAAAATGTTAAAATAAACTTTTGAGACAGAAAGACCACATCTACGGAAAAATAATATTCACATTTGTTCTTTTTCTATCAACAGACATCGATTAATAATGCATATTAAAAGATCCGATGTCCATCTTTTGGGGACCTCGTGCAGACGCAGGTAGCATGGTACAGCATTTTAATATTAGGATTTTCGACTTAGGATTTTACGAAGCACACGTCACATGTAGCTTTTTCGTTAATTTACATCAGGAAAGTTAGAATGACAGTGATAATACTTTATAATTAGCAAAGAAACAAGTTCACTTATAGATGTAATTTTGTAATTTCTGAACCCATACTTCTTCGAAATTGTATTAACTGATGAGATAATGAATCAGAAATATCATCATCAATTTCATATTTCTTTAACATAAAATTTCTTCCGAAAATGTGTTTAAATTTGACAGTATAAGAACGCAAGAAAAATATAATAAACTTTTCATATCAGGAAATATGCTATTGAGATGAGATGTTACGATGTATCTCAATTACAAGTTTATTTTTTATATTGTAAAAGAACAGGGTCCCTTTCTAATTCCGACACTGGTGTGGTGGCATCACCTGCACCATTGTAGTTACGGCGCTGGGTTGGACCACATATTACTGACCATTTTATTCTGATTTACATAAGAGTTATATTTTGCAAACTTTACCAGAACTTGACAGATTACTTCAATATTATACAATATCCTCGGGGAAAAATCGTTGCTATCTTCCCCATTTGTGCAACTCCAATACCCATTCAAATTCTTCCATTCTGCAATTCGTAAAAGCACAACAAAAGAGGAAATTTCCGCTGCGGTTCGCATTGCAAGAAGGGATTTGAATACCCCGACGTTGTATAAGGGATAGAGCGTATTGATCGTGACCTCACGTCGTATCTCATGGTATATTTATCCGAAAGCCAGTTAAATTGACCTACTTACGATTACGTGACCTTTCTGTGCAGAAGTTCCTACGAAAGCAGAATACCTGCCGGCGTCTGCTAAATTTATTATATTTCAATTTTCTGCTAAATTTTTCACCCCAATTCTGTCGATACGCGACATTATACACCACACCACACTATGGTAATGAACATTTATAGACTATCGAACGTGTTGCTACTGTTACATATTCAGGTTAAATTAGAATTTAGAATCATCCAAAAGCCCCTTCTGAATTTTAACCAATCTTTCGACAATCAAATATAATAGGTTGTACAGTTTTGGTTTAAAATATAATCCTAGTTTCTGTTACATGTAACTACAAATAACCTATTAACCGCAATGACTTTAATTACTACAACATATTGTTGCTGAATTGAGATTAAGTTACGTTTTATCTAGTCCATACTGCCTTAACCTCTCTTCCATTAAATCTTGTCGTTAGCATCTCCAAACAGCTGAGCATAAAAATCTTGTAAATTACTTGCTTGGTACCAGGTTGACCAATTCCGAATTTACATTCACGAACAGAATTGCATCGCTATGTTTCAGATAAGAAACTTTAGTTAATCTTAAATCCGAACTGCCTAAATTTTTCGTGAATGCCTAGCGGTTTTTTGGGATTTACAATCGTTTGATGATATACTAAACAATAACAAATGTCCGGGTAATGTGGTATGTGAAGACCCCTAGAATAAGAATGAAGTAATTAATTTTAACACTACTACTGACATGAACATTGATTTGCAACACCTCTACACATTTGTATAAATGTTTTTAGTACTGAATTCAAGAAAACGATGTTAAAACCACCCCCTAAGATGACTTCATCCCTTTTAATGTACTATAAACTCCATAACAAGCAAACATTTGCATAAATGATATTTTTCTTATCCTATTAAACAAATAGTATTATGGCAATTCCCAAAAACCAAGTGATTACATAAATGTTATTTTTCTCATGATATTTAGGAAAATTATATTAAAAGTTTCTCTTTATAGAAACTTCCTAAAAGTCTAAAAAATGTTATTTGGTGCATCCTACGAAGAAAAAAAGATAATAAAACAACCTTTAAAAGCATGTATATTAAGCTTCATATTCCATACTATGGACATCTTATCTTTTAAATATATAGCATGCGCTTCAAGAGAATGAAAAGTATTTACGTTAATATTAAAATCATGATAAAACAAATCCATAAATACTTTATCTCATAAAATGAACTGTAACCCCCCCCCCCTACAGAAAAGATAGAATCTGTATAAATGTTATGTATCGCACCCTCTTCATCATGATACTAGAGATACTAGAACCATTTTTGCGCCCTATTCAACAAAATGATATTATAACCATCCGAACTTTATTTTATACCTTAAAATGTAGTATAAATCTTCTGTAAAGCCTAAATTTGTATAAATGTTATTTTTTACATTAAAATTATTCACGGAAACGGCATTAAAACAACCCATAACAAGTAAACATGTGCAAAAACATTATTTTTCGCCCCATATTCGGAAAATTGATGTTGAAACCACTTCTTGGCCATTTCATTCGTTGAAATGTATTTTAAAATCTCTGAACCTAAAATTGCATTTACACAACCTTTTCAGAAAATAATATTAAAACAACCGTAAAAACCAAATATTTATGTAAATGTTACTGTTTCGGATTCCGGAAAATTGTATAATAAGTGTATAAGTATAACGAGCATTCAACTCACCACATCAAAAAGGAAAGATTTGGGTGTCCTTACAAATCAGAAAGAATCATAAGACTATCGTATATAATATACTGGGTGATTGAAAGGAGACTGCGAGCCTACCGCTCGAAAAATAGACAACCCAAAATACATTTGTTTTGGCAATGTTATCAATCAGAGACTCATGTTTAGTATTTTATTCTACTGCTTTTTTAAATGAAAGTAATTGTAAATAGTAACAACAAAATATTATTTAAAAAATCTAAGTTTAGATATTTCAAATATCAATAAAGAGTAAATACTTATAATATATTATTCAAACTTTGTTTAATAAATTTTACTTAAGTCAATAAATTTTCAAGCATATAGAATGGTGGGCTCGTATTCTTTCGTGAATCATTCTGTGCGTATATAATAATGGTGAGGCTCTAAAGGGGTTTGGCCTACAAGGCGGAAGATCAGATCTCACACCCGGTTGTCACGTGCCATATTAATGACACGTGGTGGACATCACACATTGGGCAACCGCATTAGTACCTCTTGTTCATTCGATCGCAGGTACTCAAATATTTAAAGCGACTGGGTAGGCCGCCCGTCAGGCATCGAGTCGGAGGTTTGAACTCACGACCTTCCGTATCAAAGCCCAGTGCTCTAACAACTGGATCACATTAGCGCACTTCTGTGCATATATTGTATGAAACAAAGAGGGGAGCACACACAGGACCACATAAATATTTTAAAAATTCAGGTTATTCTCTTAAAAGAGGAGAAACATCAGAAGAACGCAAACACTTAAAAATACCAGATATTTTATGAACAAGAATTGATTTATCTTATCAACATAACAAAAATTATTTTGGTAAGTAGATTAGGTACATCACCATAGCTGAAGAAAGAAAAAGGTGGAAGTAAATAGAAAATGATGTGGAGCGTAGCATACGCCCTACGTGTTCAGCTACTACACATCAATCTGATCACAAGAAGTAGATTTGAGTTGTATATCTTATTTTATTTCTATGAGTGTAACAAATCGATTTTGCTTCAATTTTAAGTCAAGTATTTGCGTATATAAATTTGGTTTAAAATAAAAATAGCTTTTTGTGATTGTTCGCCAATCAGGTGATGTAGGTTAAATTAACGTCAAGATGCACTGGAGAGATTGTAACCATAAATAACAAGCATATACACGCCCCGTTGGTTTCCTTAGCAACGATGTTTTTATGTGTTTAATTGTCAATATTTACAGCGGTTATCTAAGAAAATGAGAAGGTCACGCAACCATAAATTTAAGTAGACCGAAGCATAAAAATATGTTTGGGCCCAACCAATCAATTAAAACTGTGGTCAAAGTCAAAAATTCCTCTTCCTTAGCTAAATGGGTCCCAGCTGCTTCCTATGTTATTATCTTCACGCAATGGTTTTAAGAAACCAATTACGCAAAATTTCAAATAATTGTATAGTTTATAATATATTGTTAACGATCTGTTTTATGTCGAATAGAGCTTTATTGATCAAACCGAGGCTAAATAAATGCTAGACGTCAACTCGTTGGAAATTTGACATTACATGCTAGATTTTTATGTAGCCCTACTTAAAAAAAAAAGGGGTTTCAGTGGTAGGAGGTAAAATACAACATACCAAGGTCTTAATTCATTATCGAGTTTTTGTATATATAATTTAAATTTTTAATTTTGGTTTAATTATGTGTAAGTACAGTAATTACTGGATTCACAGTAAATATTGCGGGTTTAAAAATAGTTTTAAAAATATGCTTGACCTTCCAGTTACAACCATGCAACTATCCCACTGCTCACGCGCAACAGCACTAAATGAAGTAATTCAATGTTGACTCGATTTTCCAACATACATGCATTTTTATCCTAAAATCACAAATTCGATTAAAATTAAAAAAATTAGGTCGTTGTAGCTTGAGTGTTAATCAATTTCTAATTGAACGCTTCATGTCAGGGTAGCTATTTTTAGGTGAAAATATCGGGAAACTGTCTAGTAAATTTATTTTGAAGTGATTTGCCTTGTTAAATTATTAGTACACACCTCGCAGCGAAAAATAATCAAAATTTAAGATGTCGCCTATTTGGTTTATAACCCAATTTAGAAGAATTAGTTTATGCAATGATGTTACTTAACCACGACTTGTTTAACACTAGCGTTTTGGCTTTTGACTGGACTTAACCGTATTTACAGGGTGAACAACAAACTTCGTTGTGTAACTATAATAATAATACACAAAAACATATGAAATCCACTTTTACAAACAAATATTTGTCGGTTGTATCGCATATAACTAAAAATTGTTAATTTGTAGGTCTCATTTTATAGCGCCTAGAAAAGTATTGTACGATAGCAACAGGTAATTAATAAATAATTGCCACAACATTCTTCTGGAGACTATTTTTTAACGGGTTACAGTATGATTTACAAATTTTTCGGTAATTATTGGGTATGGAAACCATGCTTACTTAACCCGTATCATTTGTAACATTTACTACAATTATTTGACAGTTAGCAAACAGTTTAATTAAATAATTCTAGAATATAGAATATCTGTTTTTGAATATACAATTTACGTCTACAGGCGTTACAATCTTCGTCGGAGGTTCTTAATCTTCCTCACCTGCTAAACGTGAATTTTTTGCAGGAGTTTGCTTTGAGGGCCAATTATCGGCTGTCACATTCCTTCTATTGGATTCATTAATCCCAAAATTGATTGTATAATAGGGAATCTGTGACGTGGTGTACTAGAAGCTACCACAATCCCAATAGCTCGCAGGTACTCATTGGAAGGATAGTGACTGCCATCACGCCAGCTGGTCTACCACCTCCCGACATAAGGGTTGCAATAACATCATTTGAATTTTCAAATTATCATTTTTAAAAATTTTCACATGACAATTGTCCCCCACCTACCAGCGACCACTTATTGGTTACTCAAGTAGCCCGATTTCTCAATAATGTAGCCGAGCCCTGGCGTAGAACAGTTGTATAGATTTAAGAAAATGCAGACCATACGGACTTTACGGTTATCTTCACATTAATACATTCTTTCAGGACAAAATAAATATAAATTGCAATCCATTATAACATAAAATAATGGTTTGTATGCGTGTTTACCAGCGCGTTTGGTTCTTCTGATTCGGCAGTTCTTCATCTCCGTCTTCCTTATAATTCAGTGAATGCCAGACAGAGTGAGAAGATAAGACCAAATACCACATGGTGTCTGTTTGTAATACGCTGAGGTGTGACGTAATATATCATCATCATTGACAGTCTTTTTGTCCCACTGTTGGGCATCGGCCTCTTCTCTGCCACGTGTTTCTTCTATAGTTTAACGTCGAATTCCAACGACAGGACGTAATATATACAAGTCCTTTAAACATTAGAGATACGTTTTAATGTAAAAATACCGGTAAGGTACATGTAGCATACATTTTGTTATCTATCCAGGTGTTGATCTACACAATACTTATTTATATTGAATACTGTGACTTTTTAGATATGAAGTAGAAATCCAATGTAGTGATAGCTAAACCCTTCGAATGCAGCCTATGCTACAGTACGGGAAACTAAAGAAAAGCGGGCTCCTACTAATTCAGTCCGCTATCACTATCATACGTTATTACTATTTGTACGCTTTGTCCATTATTAATACATGTTGTACGCCTGCCGCAATACTATTTTCTGTTTAACTTACTAAATTACAGTTCGTCAGTGGTATAGTAATAAAAATTCGTCCGCAGGGATCCGTCGGGTTACTTTCTGGTCCGCTGAAGCCGTAAACATCAAGCGTGATTAACGACCGTGTTTCTGTAGAAAGAAGTTGATTCCAGAGGCGTCGCGAATATTCTATACTAGAAATATGGGTAATGCTATATAAAGGATTGCAGTTTCTATAGATGCAGAAGTTATAATTGCGACAATGACGAGCAAACAAGGGAAAATCATTAGAAGCAGAGTACGCGAAAGAATTCCACATATATGTTATTGATGAATGTGATCGAGAAGCACAAAAAAATCTTTAGAAGTGCCACTTGAACATCGTACACAACGTGCTGTATTATACATTGGCATTTGTGAACAACGCCGGTCATGACTGAAAGGGACCGGCA
>JABXWE010019585.1:0-54571 GCA_014611495.1 Limonius californicus | reverse complement strand
AAGTATTTTCAACATACTTGAAGTGATAAATTTTCCAAAAATTAAAACATCTCGGCAAATTTCATGAAGTACTTACTACCAGTAATGCTCAGCTCCATTTTGGTTACGAAATTAGTTAAGAAACCTAGAGTAAATATGTACAAAATGGTACAGAATCCGGGTAAGTGCTTTTAATAAAATTTTAGCTATACAATGGTAAACAACAAACCTTTATTTATTGTGCAATATTTTCTGTTTTAGGAGCGTAGTGAATAACAACGATAACTATACACCTAAAAAATATGAGCGATGAAAAAGAGAGTTGAAAACAAGTCAGATAATTTTCAAATCACAATTTATTTTACTGCAATTATCGATCATAAACCACAATTGTCACCAGAAGGGGATAATACTCTCGTTTAACATATAAAGATTTTATAATTAGAAGTAGATTTAACATGCTGTAACTGCAAGTTACACAATAATAACTTCCCTAAAAGTATTTTTTTCATAATAACTTCCCTAAAAGTATCTTTCATAATATATATTCTCACAGCCCCTACACTATACGAATAAGGTCCAATGTATTATATACTTTTAAATGCACTGATACCTCAAATGCAAATGCGCATTGAGCATAGGCTACGAAAAACTATTTACATACAGACTTAAAATAAACACATACAAATCAGTGTTATTCAAGCGTTAATAACATAGAAGAGCATTTAGAAATAAAAATATAGCAAGTGTCTGAACTATTTTTGTCAAGTTAGTATATCTTTTAGTATGAGAAATAAAAAAAACATCAAAAAACTGTGTTTGCCAATCTTTTCATCTTATAATATTATTGGAAATACTACCAAACAGCATTTTCTTCAACATTTTTCCCCATCTCCAATACTAAAAGAAATATGAAGAAAATAATATGCCAGCCACCTTTATGTACAATAAATATTCAAGTTTAAAATAAAAGTGCTAAACAGACTAAATATTCGTTAGTAAATCAGTTCATTGGCTTTTCTAGATCCATAAATGCAGGAGATAAATTTAGGACCTAGAAGAACCTTCATCACAAGTAAAATCATAAGCAAAGAAAGCGAAGGTACTGTACATTACAAAATACTTTAGAGATTATGTGTGTACTTTAGTGTATTTGTTTTAAATGCAAATGGTAAAATATTTCAATGTGCAGTACCTGTTCAGGTAATAAAGTTTAGCCCCGAAACATTACTAAGCCACCATCACTGTTAACACTGCAATTAAAAATCATGGTTTACCTAAGAAGGTTTACGAGATAACAAAATACCATCTAAACACTGTACAATTCACTAGTTGTGGCATCTGCTGTGAGAAACTACATATGAAAATCTATGTTCATATTTTCCAATCTAGAATTAAATTTATTAAATGCACAATCAATAATGTCAACTAATTAATATAAGACAAAGACTTGCGTCAAATTGTAGTCATATAAAATTCTACTCTGAAAAAAGTTATCATGTACTAATCAATTTTCAACATTTAGAAAGCAAAGTAACAAATACTTCCACCACAATTTTTCTTTACTGCTTTGTTAATTTATATATTGGATTTAATTTCATTGTCCGCGTTTTTCTCTGGTTTGCTTACCACAATAACAGTGAATTGTACGTGCAAAACATATATAATTATTAATCAGGATGTGATAAAATAAAATCTAACAGACACACAAAGCCCAGTACCATTTTATATAGAAAATACCACTTATAAAAATAAAAATGCTGCTTTCGCTGTAAGCCTGTTAGTCTTGCAGTTAAATAGCAAAAAATAATAGTAATGCTGCTTTGTTCCCAATGAAATGCTGCATTTGTTGCGTGCAATTTAAAGTGGAGTTAAAAGAATGTGTGCAATGGTGGTAACTTCTGTATTAAATGTGGAAATGGTTGTTAATATATCGGCAACCAAATTATTGTTAATTACTTTTTCTGGAACAAGCAAATATCTCAACAAAAACAAATTTTGTTTTTCAGATATTGGGTTAATTTAGCAAAATCAAAAAAACTATTAAAGTTATAAAACAAAAGAGTTGTGCAGTTAGATTTGAAAATTGTTAGGTTGAATATTGACTATATTTATTTAAATTAAATAGTAGGTAATCAAATTAGTTACATTAGGCTAAAAAAGAACAAGTTATCAAACTCTTCTAGGTTTAAGTAATAGGGGTAATGCAATTAAGCCATTAAATCATTATCGTGGGCCCTTGACGCACTATAAAATAAAAGTTTAATGGTTAAATGTATTTTTTCTTGTATACACTATTAATAACAAAATTCAAGTGCTGGTTAGTTATCTTACCAGAATGATCTAAATGTACAAGTAAATCCTGCCGTCTAACTGTAGCTATTCTACATCAAGAATGGAGAATTTAGTGGTTGAATACAATTTTTTTGGGAGATGAACCAACCAGTTCTCGACTTTGAAATATTGGCCCTAACTGGACTTCTAATTGGGGCTACTGTTTTGATCTGTTATGCTAGCTAATTCTGTTGGTGCTTTATTACTTTTAGTTCTCTGTTTCCCTTTCTTAGTAATCATTAATAGCTAAGAAAGCCAACAGTGTTGGTAATTTAACAAATTATAATGGCAAAAAGAAATTTCTATTCTTTAATTATTTATTTTATGTAGAAGTGGTGTTCGTTCTATCAACTTTGATTTGATTGACTAACCTACCATATTGAATAATACTGGGGCAATTTGAAATCTACAATTAGCTTTTGATGACAATTTGTACTTTAAATGTAATGAAAAATAATAGGAGTTGCCAACTAGGACACCTACATATTATAAGTTATAATAATTTGTATTTCGTTTCACAATAAATTGATGTTTACATACATCTAATTGACAAATGTTCAAGAAGAAATATCCCGTACACATTACAACTATTTTATTATTAAGAATATTTTGTTATGGAAAACTTGTATTTTCTTAATCAAATGTTGGAGGAACGAAGTTTCATTTCCAACATTTACACTAAAAAAGAAGAAAAAATTTTCTTAATAACTTAGTTGTAACTTCAATAACGACAATGTTTTGGCTTTTATTTGTTTTTAAAATGTTCCATAAATCAAAATTCGACATAGTAATAATTTATACTAAAAAAAATTCTACAATAATAATAATTTAAAACAAACAACAAAACATGTGCTAATTTTTTCATCACCTCGAATGCACCCAACAAATGCTGCAGGTAAATGTTTCGCAATATGAAACAGTTAAAAACAACAGCCTGTCAAAGCACACAAGCTGAAAACACTCCCAAAACTCGTCAGCCTATATCAGCCTCCCCATTGAGCATAGTGCGATTGTAAATAGCTTGCCTGTAACTGTACCTATTCGTAACTGGCGATCGTCTGTCAGGTATTGGAGGTGGTACAATTCCACTGGAAGATCCTTCCAGGAGTGCAACCCCACTTGCTTCGTCCAATTCGCCTATGCTGTTCTCTGCCAAACTGACTTCTACTTCCGGGTACTGTGATAAACGTGATCTTAATATGTACGAATAAGTCTTGTATCGTTTCAACTAAAAACGAGAATAGTCAGTAAACACCCAACTTTATTTAAAAGAAAAAAGGTAAGAGAAATAGTACCTCATAATTTAAATAAACTTCTTTTTCTTTATAATTTTGTATAACTAATGACTTAGATCCTCGTTCGGGAGGTGATTTATGATGCTCTTCTAATTCACTTTCCAGTCTCATTACTCTCTCCTCATGGTCATGCAGTTGATCACGCTATAAAAGGGGTTGAGAAAGTGACAAAAACAAGCGTTTCTATTTAAAATATACATTTATCATTCGTCTTTAATGGTTTATATGGAATAGGTAATAACTAGTTGCGGTTATATAATATTAATGATGAAATGGAGCCCCTGATAAATTATGTTGGGGGAATTGATGTAAGAACCTTGGCATTCTGCAATGATTAATACATAATTCTTCCAGGGGCAGAAGGTTTATGCTAAAATTACGCATACTAGCTAGTTTTATGTAAAAAAAATGCAGTATTGTAATATCACACACCTTTAACAAAGAAAAAAATATTAATAAATTAATAAAAATATGATAGTATCAGGAAAACATTCTAGGTATGCTGTTGTACTTTGAGAGGCCCTTATGCTTCCTCATCGTCATTCAAGCACAATTTAAGTTGTAATTCATAACTACATCCAAACTGAGAAAGTTTTCAAGCATGTGTGTCTGTTCAGAAACTGAAAATAGTAAAAACTAAAGTTGAATACTGAGAAAACTCAACTGCCAATGATCACAATGAATTTCAAGGAAGTAATGGAAGAAACAATTAATAAATAAATTTATTCTATTTTAAAAGGTCCCTTTATTTTAATTTTGAGTCCAGTATTTAATTATTAATCCATGCACAATCTTTTATTTATTATTTTAGGTTATTATGCTTTGCATTTATTTATATTTGATTGTATACTGTCAATTTCTGTCTTTGATATATACAAGGTCATACAAATGTATTGCATCAAGGCTCTTATGTAAAAACTGTGAAAGCTACAATCTTGATATTTTGTGGAACATTATGAGAAATTAAGAGTATTAAGGTAGGCGCATACTATTCGCATCGCACGGAACGGACGGATCGCATTTTTGTTTGCTATCATATGTAATACTATTGAGTATCGCATATTATCCGCATCGGAAGGATCGCATAAATGGAATTGCGGAATCACATCGTCGAAACACCATCAAATCCGTGAGATGCGGTGTGTGTTGATGACGTCATCACCTGTATGAACTTGCAAAACGTAAAGTGCTGTAAGTTTGACTGAAATGTTGGTACAGTTTATAAGCAGTTGAATATTTGAGTAATTAAAACACTAGATTAAGAAGTTAGTAATAACGAAAGCAAAAATGGATGATGCTACCCTAATTTCTGTGACACAACATTATGAAGAATTGTACAATTTAAAACATCCGCAATATTCTGTTTTTGCAAAGAAGGCAAAATATATGGGAAGAAATTGCAAAAATAATGAATTAAAAACAATTCTTCTTCTGAATTCATTTCGTTTCTAGGTGAAAACTGCGGCTGTAATAACGGGACTGCGTAGCTAGATAGTAAGCGTCACAACAAAATAAAATCCGTTCCGTCTCGACTTTTTGCAAATAGTATGCGATGTAGCCAAATAAAATGCGATCCGTCCGTTCCGTGTGATGCGAATAGTATGCGCGTACCTTTAAGTAACATAATGTTTTTTTATGGTAATATTCTGCCCAAAAAACTTCAAGACTATAATAGCTGCATTGGTTCTAGATAAGTCTTGGTTTAATACAATACTGTTACCTTTGAAATATGTCAGTTAGAATAAATGATGAAGACTACGTGTTTTTATGGATGTCAGATAAAATTAAATAAAAAACAAATTTATCAAAATAGCAAAGCTGTTTTAATACGAAAACTGTCAATTAATTTAAAAATAGCTTATTATAATCTCCATTTTGGAAATTATGTAGTATCATCAATCTTACTTAACTGGCATTGAATATAGAAGATTAATGCTTGCTGTAAGTTAATTATTTCACTCATTTGTTAACATGATGATAAAACAAGTAAATCAAATTATGTTTTGCTACATTTTCGATTTTTTTCAGTGTATTTTGCTTGGCATAATAATATAGTACTAATTGTTACTTAAATATGTGATTTAGCTCATTTTGGTTTTGTTTGATGTTATTTGCCAGTATTGGATATACAGTAGTAGAAATTTTGATAATGGTATTTAGCTTAGGAATAAATTTTAATATACCAAGTTCAGTTTGGTTCGACTGCAGGGTAGGAGCGGTCGTTGAAATTTCTTCTGTGAACCGACAGCTGCTTCCAAAGGTTGAGCTGATAAGCTAGCACAGACAAAATTGATTGTATCTATCCATGATTGCAGCTCTTTGGAATCACTGAAAAATGTAACAATATATAAATCATACTATATATTAACGGCTGTACATATAGAAAAACTGCAGTGTAAACTTTGTTAATTTCAGTAACTAAAGCACAAGCGTTAAAAGTAAATGTCCTAGAATGATATTTTTGATATAGGACACTTCTTACATTGTCAAAAGAAGGATAGTTATGTATTTGCATACATATATGCATATGCAAATGCATATTTCTACCATTTTGCACAATAAGTGCATATTTTGAAGGTTTCTAATTAATGGTGCATATTTCTACATGTTTTGATTTCAAACTGCATAAAATGTAATTACTTTGAAAGTTTTAAGTATCTATTTTCAAAGCAGAACAGCATGGGAAATACATTTGAATATATTTTTGGTTGAATAATGCTAAAATTTAAGATTACGCTCTTCGAGGGAATCATACGAATCTTTCACTAGCAAATGCAAATTACAGTCCAGGTAAATTATACAGTGCTTTCGTAAAGTAGTTTTCACCGAAAATCCTCGGACACGTCAACCTTATTTTTTATGAGTGCATCTTTCCTGATAATTGTCATTTTTCGATCGTCTTTTGTTTTCACACTATGACGTCATCGACAATTTTTTAAATGGCACCTCATACTTTTGTTCACGAATTTGGATACAGCACATTTTTCTGAGTACAACATGGTCAAAAACGTATGACCTTGAAGAGGAAAGTTTTCGAAATAATCAGTCCCAAAGTTTCAAAAGTGTATGGTAAAGTGATTAGAGTAGACCAATAATAATTAAAAAAAAAAGACGGTTTTGACAGTTGTTTGAAGTTACTTCTTGAAAGAATGCATTTGTTATCTTTTGTTTGTCAAAAGTAGTGTATTTGAAGTGTTTATTGAGTAGTAACTTTGTCATTTTATAAAAACTGGTTAAATTAACTGAACATGAAAGAATTGAAATTCTTTGCATGATCGGATTTGGAAACAGGATGCGCACCCAAAGAGAAGCAGTTGAATTGTTCAATGCAACTCATCCTGATCGGCAACCCATTAGCCAAAGCATGGTAAGCAGAGTTGAGTATAAATACCGTGAATTTGGGCATGTTCGTGATCTTCCTAAATCTGGTCGACCAACACCAACAGAAGACGATCAGCTTACTGTTTTGTTGGCAGTGCACGAAAATCATCATTCAACACTTAACCAATTGGCTTTTAATTTCAATATGGAAGCGTCTACAGTCTACAAAATTATGAAAAAAGCGAAGTACCATCCTTATAAAGCATGCCTTATCCATGAGCTGTCTGAAGACGACTTTGATCGGCGAAATCAATTCTGCGAGCAAATGCAACAGCTATGCAATAATGATAATAATTTCGTAAAAAACATCATTTTTTCTGACGAGGCTACCTTTGTTTTGAACGGTCATGTCAATAGGCAAAACTGCTGTTATTGGGCTGCCGAGAATCCCCGATGGATGATGGAGTATCACACTTAACATCCCCAGAAAGTGAATGTGTGGTGCGGCATAGACGACGGAAGAATTCTGGGTCCCTATTTCTTTGACAAGAACCTAACAGGTGCAAGATATTTGGATTTTCTTCGATACGACCTTATTCCTGCACTAATAGCTTTGTATCCAGATCTAGAGGAACCTGATCTTCCGAGAAATTACTTTTTCTTTCAACAAGACGGTGCACCTGCCCATTATGCAGTACCTGTCCACGCTTATTTAGATGAGGTGTTCCCGAATTGTTGGATAGGAAGAAGGGGGCCAATTGAATGGCCAGCCAGGTCGCCAGATTTGACACCTCTAGATTACCTTTTGTGGGGGTACTTAAAAAGTAAAGTGTACGTTAGTAGGCCGGAGAATTTAGAAGATTTAAAAGCAAGAATTCGTCATGAGATACACCGTATACCTTCTGAAGTTATTGACAATGTTCAAAAAGAGTTTATTCATCGTATTGGCGACTGTCAGGAAGCCAACGGTGCACAATTTGAATATTGAATTTAGTTGTTTTTTGAATTTAATCATTGCCTTAAATTTAGAATTTCGAAATAGCAAAATAGTTTTAAAAAATTTTTTTTGTTAGCACCCTGTATGTATCAATCCTACTTTAAAAAAAAGCGCCAATAATAATAAAATTTGATGGGTTCGAGCGTTAGATATGTTGATGTCAAACCCGTCTTTTTTTTTGAAGTGCCTCCTTGAAAATTATTATTGATCTACTCTAATAGCTTTATCATACATTTTTGAAACTTTGGGATTGATTATTTCGAAAACTTTCCTCTTCAAGGTCATACGTTTTTGACCATGTCGTACTCAGAAAAATGTGCTGTATCCAAATTCGTGAACAAAAGTATGGGGTGCCATTTAAAAGAATTGTCGATGACGTCATAGTGCGAAAACAGAAGACGATCGAAAAACGGCAATTATCAGGAAAGATGCACTCATAAAAAATAAGGTTGACGTGTCCGAGGATTTTCTGTGAAACGCCTTCTAAAATGTTTTATGGAATTTATCCACTACTTTACGAAAGCACTGTATATTACGCACAGGGCACATTCATTCTGATAATAGATATTTACTACACCACACAATTAATAAATGTAATAATAATAATAATTAAATTTAATCTTAATATTCTTCTTCTTCTTCCACATATGTTTGTCTTTCTAGTTTACATGTTTACATTTAGTAGTTGAACGCCTGCGAGAAGTGATTAGAGATAACCTGAACAAATACGCATTTTAAAAATTATTTTCAATGTATTTAAGCACAACGTAATCAACTCTTTTTTTAAGAACCTAATGAAGTTTTAATATTTCAAATAATCTAATACTAAAAATGTGGCCTTGGTATTTTACATCTGCGAATTACTGAGTGTCAAAATGTCATTTGTAGTCATTGCTTGCTTGGCAAATTTTAGAAGTGCACTTGTTCAGTGTACTACTTGATCCTTCTGTAAAATTTGAACATACCGTATGTTAGCACTACATGTAACTAATATTGTTGCAAAAACGCCTCATAATCTGCTAAATTATTTAGTATCGATAACAAAAAAATGTGTAATGCAAAGGTTAAAAAAAAAGAAGACAAAAATTACAAATAACATACCTGGTTTGAAATAAATATTCTGCCTGATCAGCCGTCTGAAGCCGAAACACATACTGCTTTTTGGTGTAATCCGCAGCCTTGGTGGCGAGAGCATGGTGGACACGAATGGCATTGTGAAAGTTGTCACTCATTTGGTTTTTCCGGAATCCATTCTCGTCCTTGTGAAGGTAGAGAATCAAATCGCGCAGCGTGCAGTAGAACATTTTCCAACCGCGCTTGTGAAACGGAGCTAGAAAAATGCAGCAAAGGCCTTCGAAACAGCTATTTTGTATTTCAACATGCTTAGCAGATAGAGATAAGACAGATAAGGATCTGATTTTGCCCAGAAAAACCCACAGCTAAAATTAGTTCGTCCAAGTTAAAGCTTTCAGATTGCGATAAAAGCAAAGGGGTTAGATTTATCCATCACATTTGCGTTAACTACCTTTACATAATACTATGTAGCTTAAAACAAAGTACTAAAAGCAATGATCGATTACTTGTTTGGTTGTAAAGGGTTTTATGAAATACTCACTTCTCTTAGCGTTAGAATCATAGCAACATTTTCTCATGACGTATCCCTTTTTATATTCAACGGCGTTTGCGGTATTAGGAATATCCAAGAATGGATTTCCACCAAAACTGCTTGGATCTTGTGTTTTCATTTGCATTTGTGAACCACCTTCATCTGCTTCGTCGTCCCTAAAACAAAATAGGTTGAATCACTGTCCTGTCTCTAAATTATATATTAATTAACTTACAATGCCCATTCGAGAGGATAATTTTTTATTGCATGATACAACTGTTTGAGTATTTCCCTGGGGAAATTCTCACATTCGTTTAACCCTGCTAGGTTTTCAATAAATTCATTGCAAGTCATTTTTCGCGTTATATTTTGCCCGTGAAGATCAGTGTTGAGCAGCATAATTGCACATGTTAAAGTGTGTACTGCGTCTAAAATCAAAATATGTAAAAAGATAGTTTCAAACTTAAATATACAGGCTTGCTTATTAGTGAGTCAAAGTCCAATATTGGTGTTATTAAAATGATTAGGAATTTTTCTTTTTTTAAGGTATTATATTTTAAACAGAACGCCTTGTACATGTATACATTTTTTAATTCAGCGCAAAATTATCTTTCCAACGATCTCCTCTTTTCGAGTTTGCGCTAGGGGTTGCCGAGTTACCTAACAAATGTGAAATTTTGGTGGACATGAGTTTTAACAAATTAAATCGGTGCCAACCACCAAAAACTAGTTTTATTATACATTTCTGCACCAGCCCAATTGATTTTAATGAGCATTTTCTCAACTTTTTCAAATGGGACACTGTATATAATACATTTTTAAATTTTTTTTTTATGTTTTTACTTCCTTTACAGTTTTAGGATATTAAAACTGGTCATAGTGGCCAACCATTAATTTTTCTATGTTGAATTTTAAAACTAAAAAGGTAAATATACTTAAGTACATCCAATGACGTCCTAGGTTTAGAGCTAACTGGTACAAATACGCTTAAATGATTTTCACTTGCTCACTGTGCTCTGCTTTTAATCACACAACACTACACTAATTTGAATGGCTTAATCCTCTTCAGCCTGCGGACTATGTGGTGGTTGTCCAACAGTCGAAGAGCTTCCACGTTGACATGCCGATGGAGTCTGTTTTCGTACTTCCCTGCAAATCTTTTAATCTCATCCTTGACAGAGGGAATGTCAAGATTACGATGAATATCCTTATTGCGTACATAGCATGGCGTATTTACCATGTTACACAGTACTTTGTTTTGAAACATTTGGATAGTCTTGATGTTGGTCTCTCTGGTGCATCCCCATAGCTATATACCATATAGCCAGATGGGTTTGATGAACTTGTTATAGATAAGAATTTTATGCTGTATTGGCAACTTAGAGTCACTACCCAAGACCCAATAGTGCTGTTTATATTTAATGCCTAGTTCTACCCTTTTCTTCTTAACATGTTCCTTTCATCGCAGCTTCGTATCCAGGGTCATACCTAGGTATTTGGCTGAGTTTTCAAATGGCACAACAGTGCCATTAATATTGATGGAGGGTGAATCAGCCACTTTTTTATTGGTGAAATTGATATGGCTGGATTTAAACTCATTCAATTTAATTTTTCCTTTGTTAGTCCATTCAACTGTACTGTCACAAGCTCTTTGTAGTTTTTCTGTGGCAACCACTGCATTTTGACCTACTGCAAGCGAAGCTGTATCATCAGCGAAGGTAGCTGTGGTAATTTCTTGCATCTCTGGAATGTTATTGGTGTAGAGCAGGTACAGGACTGGTCCCAGAACACTATCCTGAGGTACACCCGCAGAAATTTCTTTTAGTTCTGAGTATTCATTTTCTTGTTCAACACGAAATAGCCTATCAGAAATATAAGATGTTAAAATTTCAACATACTGTTTCGGGAGATTCTTGTTCAGTTTATGGATCAAGCCTTCATGCCAGACCTTGTCAAACGCTTGAGCTACATCAAGAAAGACAGCGGAGCACGCCTGTTTTTCTTCTAAGGCCTTTTCTATTACATCTACGATCCGATGTACTTCATCTATGGTAGAATGTTTCTGCCTGATTTCAAACTGGTAGTCTAGAATCAGTTTTTTATCCTCTATTAGAATTCTCAGCCTTTTGAGAAACAATTTTTCGAAAAGTTTGGACATGATCGGGAGCAGTGATATGGGTATATACGACTTCACATCATTTGGAGGATTTCCGGGTTTTGATAACATTATTACTTCCGCTACTTTCCAAATACAGGGGACGTGTTTCAATCTAAATGTCGCATTTATGAGGTAGGTAAGCATGACTATACCTTTTCTGGGCAGTTGTTTCAAGTTCTCACCTGTTAGCATATCGAATCCTGGGGCTTTTATTGAATTCAGATTTGTCTTGATCTCTTTTTCTAGCTCCTGGAGTAATTTCTTCTGAGAGATGATTGTCTGAAATGTCAAGTGTGGTTTGTACTTGCTTCTGATTTGGCTGGAAGGTTTCTGCTAGATGTTCAGCGAGAATGGTAGCTTTTTGTCTGTTACCCCTAGCCCAGGGACCATTATCTTTCCTTATTGAGGGAATGGAAGTTGCTGGCCTTTTAATTTTTTTGGTGGCTTTCCAAAGTAGTCCATTTCCTCATCTGGTGTTAGGTCTTGCAAGTAAGAAACGAGAGATTCTTCTTGAAGCTTCTGGATTTCTCGTTTGAGCCTTTGCGTCTTATTATTGAGAATGATTTTTTCAGCTGGATCTCTGGACTGTTGCCATCTTCTTCTAGCACGTCTTTTTTCCTTGACTAGTTCCCTAATTTCCACTGGGTAGTTAATGTCCTTACTTATATGGGTAATTTCTCTAGTATTATTAAAAGTTGTGACTTGAACTAGCGTAGTAAACTTCTCAGTTTCTTCTTCTAACTGCTCGGGTGTTGCTAGGCAGATGTTTAGGTTAATGCTCTCTTGTAGGTCAATTCTAAAGCTGTCCCAATCACAGTAGTTTTATTAACTAATGCAGGCCGATTTCCTTTCTTAATTATCCTTTCACTCAGTGTCAGAATAACAGCAGAGTGGTCAGACTCAAAATCAAAATTTTCTTCTAGATCAATGAAGTTGGGTGGAACCTTCCTTGAGATGAAAAATCTAACAAGTCGGGAATTTTATTCTGGTCAGTTTTTGAAATGGCACGTTAATTCTCCACATTTTTTATAAATATTGTCCTATATCTTAAATCGATATTTTCAGAGATATTTTTACTTTTTCATTACAAACCATTGGACAATTAAAATATTATTATTAATATTAATAATATTTAATTATTAAATTAAAATTTAGTAAATGCTCTTTGATATAAATTAAATTTGTACTGGTGTAAAAAACCACCATGTACAATAAAATTAATATTTGGTGGTTGTGTTAATTTAGTACATCACTTGACTACATAACTCCAAAATATTATGTATTCATAATTAATTGTAAAACTTACGCACCGCACATTTTTTAAATAAACTCGGGAGATTGTTGAAAAGATAATTTTACACTTAATTCAAAAATGAAAGAATGTACAGGATATTCTAAGTAAAAAATAATATCTTGTAGAAGTTCTGTTGTAGCGAATCACTCTGTTAAAAAGGAAAACTTCCAAATAATTTTAATAATATCAATATTATACTTTGCCGCACTAATGAGCAACCCTGTATATAAAAATCATGATATTATATACATGTAACTAATAAATACCTTGAGAATTAAAAGCGCCAGGATTACAGTCTAAATATCTCTTTGAAAAGTGAACTAAAACTCGTTCTCTTTCTTGTGTTTCTCCAGCAAGAGAAAACTGTTTGAGGAACTTTCTTAAAGCTATGTCTAAGGTGTCTTTATCAAAGTCAAAGTATTTTAAATATTCGTCCGCTACTGCTCTACTAAATTCATTACTGCAAAGAAAAGTTCATTAATTTTTTTCAAAACTTGATGTGGGTAATATACTTTTTGCTAAGGTGTCTGGAAACATCGGATTTTTTAAATCCATCAAGGCAATATAAACGTTTGGCAAGGCGAATGGCTGAGGGAAGGTCTACTGCTTTAGGTGAGTAATGGAAGCTATGTAAACTCTCGATATCGCTGTCGTCTTCTGAAGATGGTGGGGAGGAGGTCGACCTTCCTGCTTCCTTTAATGTGATACCCTCTTCTGTCATGTCATCCCTTGAATGACCCATTTCCTGCTCATAAACATTGTATAAGATTGCTTGCATTTCTGTAATACTGGGCTATCATTTTAAGTTTATAAAATTGAAATACTGCTGTGCCATGACAATAATTTGAAAATTAAGAAACACAGCAACAATTATTTTTTCTAAACATTTCCAACTGCAATTTATCTAAATTACATATAAATAACTAAGCAGGTGTTATATAATATAAATGGATATAAAATTTTGAAGCAGTTTTACTTTAAAAGTTTTTATAAAGGTATAGGATGATAGGATATTCTTTCAAATGTTGTTTCATGTTAAGTCATGTTCTCATCCTGGAATTTCCAACGATAACAATATATATGATTTGAAGCTTTCGGGGGTTCTCGATTTGTCATTTCTGTGATTAATTTTCAGCTTAGACTGCGTCGTTATTTGGGGGTAACACCCAGCATAATCAGAGAATATTTTACTGTTTGTGAATCTATACCAACTAACATTGAGCAAAATAGTACTTTAAAGACTCTGAAGATGTAAGCTGCAATGTTGTACGAAACGTTAATTTGTATGGGTTCACAAACAGTAAATAGTAATTTTGATCATGCTGAGTGGGTTTAAACCAAAAATTAATTAGTATTTACAAAAACAGTCAGGTTATTCATTTAATGCGGTTTGTTTCAAAATACAGTATAGGCAGGTGATCTCACACTTAGACACTTAAAGAGTAAACAAAAACTTAATCTCTTTTTGTAACCATAAATAACAACTGTCGACCTGCAACAACTCCGTCACTTCCCTACACTATTGTCAGTGAAAAATAATTTAGACACCACATGTGTACGTTTTCTCTCGAAGTTTGGTGTCACGTGCGCGTACTAGATGCATTAGTTTAAATTACGCTGTGGTTGAAATGATATAAGCGGTACCATTTTTTAGGTAATCAGTGAAAGTAAAGTAAGAATCAGTATGCTAAACTTTTGTATGTAGTTGTTAATGCCTTGACAATCATATTACATTCTTAGATTAATTTGTATTATTGTGTAAACTAGATTCTGAGCTTTTTAATTGTATAGTTTAACTTGCTATGTTCTTGGGGGGTGGAGTTAAGGGCAGATTACAATGTTACAAGCAAAAGAGCCATCAAAAAAACAAATTTAAGCAGAGCGAGCATTTAAAAACTTATGTTGTAACTCCATGGTTATGTATTTGTGTGGCTGACAAGTTTGATTTTTGGGTTTATGTCACAGCTGTACAGTCATATTAACAACATCAACCTAATGTTGTTATTCTTTCATTCACAAGATGTAAATCGTTACTGTATGTGTAAATAATGAGGTATTCAAAATATTGGTGTCAAAAGTACTACAGATGGGCAAAAACGGCCAACATGCCCGAGTGCTAAGAGATGTCTATAAATCTAGATCTTGCCCATTCAAACCCAACGTATATTGTTCGAGCATATTTTTTTTGTAAGTTAAGATCCCACAAACAGATTGTACACAGTTTTTTAAAACACGATTTCCCTCTTTGATTTTGATAGGAATCCTAAGACGAGCAAAATGCTTTATTACTTCTGAATAATTTTTTTTAATCATAAATTCTTAATAGCTATGAGCACGAAGCTGCTTGGCTTTAAACAACTTTGTTACAATTTAAAATTAATTTCTGTTTTCTGGCTTTATTATCAAATTAAATACTGCAACATTTTAGAAATTTTTATATTTACGAGAAGCAATTTGTCTTTCAATATATAACAGATATCAAAATGAAACATATCATATCTTATTGCTTTCATTTATTGCAGTATAACCCCATTGGTAATAAATTTTAACATTAGCACTACCTGTACATGTGAACTGAGGCCGTAGTAAGTAATTAAAATGGACCAAAGCATTTAATATTTTTAAATGTGGCCATGTTTTAACCTTTATGACCAAGCTAGGGCAAAAGTTAAAGTATTAAATATTTTAGGGTTTACAAAATGGAACTTAGGATACAAATTCTGTAGTTACAAACAGATATAAATGATAGGTTTCTCTTAATACAATAATAAGAATTGTATGTATTTAGTAGTTAAAAACTAGAGATATTTTATACATTTTAAAAAGTAAAAGAGTAGTTTATGAAGTATTAGAAAGTTGTGCAACACTGCAAAATCAACAAAAAAATATTGTAACTTAATCTAGTAAACTTTGAATGCACTGGCAGCCTATGGAAATGATAGTCATTGTTTATATGGCTTACCTACATGACTACTTTTTTCCAAGCACTTGGTACATGAACCAAGAAAATTACAAGTTGGCTATTGAATGTTGCCACATTTTCACTCTAAACAACATAAAGGTTTTTGGATGTAATATAAAATCCAAACTGCAAATAATACACTGCTCAACAAAATTAGGGGAACACTTCTTTAGCCGTGCATAATTTTTCAAATTAAAGCCAGACGCAAGTATCAGCTTCAGTATATTGTGCTTTCAACATTACTTAACAAGATACAAATAACAAATAAGCTCTAATTAAACAGTTTTCTTGAGTAACACCAAACTATTGAGAAGACTACCAAAATCGAAATGGGTTTTTTCACTTAAAATGTAATGCAAATTCTGTTAACGCCCGAATACCAAGCTTCAGTAGCGCGTGTGCCCTCCATTAGCTTTAATAACAGCCTGGCAACGTCGAGGCATGCTGCGAATAAGACGTCTAACATGTTTTGTGGTAGATTTCGCCATTCTTCCACAAGGGCCTCTGCCAACCCCTGAAGAGTCTGAGGTGCAGCAGGACGCTTGCTAATGCGCCTGTCGAGTAAATCCCAAACGTGTTCGATGGCATTTAAGTCTGGACTCATGGCTGGCCACCCCACCACTTGGATTTCTTGTTCCTGGAGGAAGTTTGTTGTTAAATTAGCGGTGTGAACTATACAATTATCCTGTTGTAGGATGAAGCCATCGCCGAAATTGTACGCAAATGGCACAAAATGCTCTTGAAGAGTCATCTTAACATAAATTTAGGCGTTGAGACGTTGGGGAACGACAACCAAATCTGTACGACCGTCTACACTAATGTCACCCCACACCATGACCGATTCAGCTCCGAATCGGTTCACTTCCTGTATACAAGCGGCAGTGTATCGCTCTCCAGGACGGCTGTACACTCGTATACGACCATCACAACGAGTTAGACAAAACCGCGACTCGTCTGTAAAAAGCACAGACCTCCAGTGTCGAAGTTGCCATTGCACATGTTCGCGGGCAAAGTTTAGACGACTAACTGTGTGATTCCTGCACAAGTGAGGAGCTCGCACAGGCCTGCGAGAAGTCATATTGACTTCTATGAGTCGTCGTTTAACCGTGTGATCGGAAATTGTCACACCGGTGGCATTTCGGAGTAGATTTTGTAGCTCACAAGCAGTAGCAGTTCATCGGCGAAGACAAGAATTAACAATATACTGGTTGTCCCGAGGGGTAGTTTTTCTTTCACGGCCTTGTCCAAATCTCCTGGAATAGCTACCCGTTTCTTGGTACCTATGCCAAGTTCTACAGATAACAGATAGACTCGATTGGAGCTGGTTTGCTACATATCGCATAGATCGACCATCTTCAAGCAAAGCAAAAGCCCTCGCGACTTCAATTTCACTTAAATAACGCATTTTTGACTCAGAAGCATTGAAAAAGTCAAAACTGACTGTTTTACTGTGTTTAATGACTAATTTGATCAATTTCATATGTTTGCTTTGTGGTCAAAAACCACTTTGTTTTGAGACTTTCTTTACATTTTGGCGTCTACGATGAAAACGAGCAAATAAATCACCATAATTCTTTTTTCACTTTGTCAATAAAGGTCTAGAGAATAATATAACAAGAAAAAATTCTGTTTCCATCATTTTCTGGAAAACTTACAGGCGCCCAAAAAAGTGTTCCCCTAATTTTGTTGAGCAGTGTATTTTACAAGAATGGGAATTTTTTTGGTGTACCCTCAGTTGTTTATTTGCACAGTTACTTTAGTTACCATCACTTGTGTGTGTGTGTGTGGGGGGGGGGGGCAATATTAACTTTTATTATACATTATTTTTATATAGGAATTTCCATAAAAAACGGTTAATTTTTGTTACTTATTGTGTTTTAAATTGTTGTATTACTCTGAATAATTTATTAACATCAAAACTAGTTCTTAATGTTACTTTATATTGTCATAAAAATTTTGTAATATTATCAAAAGATTTGTCAAACCATCAATCACTTAAGGTGTCTTAAATTACTTTATTAAACTGACTCGAAATAGGTTAAATAAAAATTACAAAAGCAATGTTTTATTAAAAATGTAAGAAATGCACACTATTAAAATGGGTAATAATGTGGAATACAATGTAGGTATTCAGGCAGGTTAAGCATGGTTACGCATCAACACGGTAACCCGCAGAGTCGAGCCTTGTTGTATACTGCACAAACTAACTTAGCTCACTCACACCAAAGCGATGGGCCTGTAAGGACTGTGAAAGCTCCATAATATAATATACAGGTATTCAATGAGACAAGAAAATAACAAAATTAAAATTTCTTGATAATGTAAGCAATATTTAAATAAATTACCTAATGATCACCCTTTTAAGCTGACAACCTCACAAATATTTTCTGTATCAGTAGTAAAAGGTAAACAAATGTGATTTCCACAATGTTAAATCTGGGTATATGGCGGTTTGTAATTTATATTTGAATATTTAGCACAAAAATCGTTTAATGTTTTCTTTTAATAAATATATTTTAAAATAAAATGTAATAAAAACATGTTTATTCAGTGTCTATGATAGATACTGGATGTCCGATGGGAGATGCATATTTATTGGTATCTTAGAAAGAGGTGCAAGGTTGACTAAATGAAGAAAGATGTTGATATTTTTGGAGATAATTATTGTTTTTAAATATAGCACGGTTTATATATTTGTGAAAAATCGAAAATTCCCATTTTCATTACTTTAAAATAGCTTTGTTAACACAGGAAATTATAAGTTTGACTGCAGAAAGGTAAGGGGGAATTTTGAAATACGTATATGGAGAATTTTTTGATGACATCACATTCAACATAGTAAGAAAAATGCAACTGCTATTGAAAGCAGTCCTGTCCAGTCCAATAATCACTGAATTGCAGGCAGAGTCTCTAACACACACCCACTTAACTTTTACTGATGGGAATATGTGGAAAACGAAATCTATAAATATTAAATTAAGAATGTGGACGAGTTAGGTAAGCAAATCTGTTATGTATTAACAGCCACTGTTAAAAAGTTCTCAGAATGAAAAGTCATAAATAACACCATAAAAAGAACAGGGATATCAGTTTAATCAAAATGACAGAAATTACAAAACATCTTTTGCAGACATTACTTTGTATCTTGTTCTGGTTTTATTAAAAACTAGTTAGAATAGATGATAGATTTGAAAATGCTTTCGTAATTGCATTCTGTTTTATTTCTTGTTTAAGTATTTTATACAAGAAGTTATTTTAGTGTAAGAATAATCGAATAATATGTGCAGTACTGAAATAAGCTTATTCATTATAATTATATTCTTACAGTCAGCATGGGAAGGTTTATGTAAAATAATGTGGAATCAATGCTGAAGTACAAACAAATTTATCTAATATATAAATGTTTATGGCATCACTACCAAGATTTTGAAAGTGTTCAAATTCTTGTTCATGGTACACTGCTTAGATCATACACATTTGCATGGATATGACAACAGATTGTAAAGTATGTTGTAAAGATATCACAGACAAACTATTTTTGTTCCTTCTCTTCCTAATACCAATAAATCATATCTACCCATCTTTCTCTGTACCCTTATGCAATCTACGCATGCGCTCACGCGTGTTGTACGGCGGGAAATTTAAATATGTAGTAAATGTAACTAATATAAACCAGTGCAATTATCGCAGTCTTTTAAATCTTGCGACAAAACCATTTTTGCCATTTTTCAAAATTAATTATTTGACACCTCTATAACTGTCAAATATTTATTAAATAAATAATAAAGTAAAAATACAGTAATCTAATATAATGTTTATTTATTTCTAAGGTTTAAATACTCTTCTAAAGTATAGAAGGCATTTTCTGTTAAAAAAGTTTTGAACTGTCCATCAAACATCTTTTCATTTATGATATTTTTAAGATTTCTAGGCAGTTTATTATACAGAGAGGTACAGCAGTATCTTGGTGACTTTTTGTATAAGCTTAAATTATAGTAACCTATCTGAAGGTTATTACAGGATCTGGTGCTGTAAGTGTGATTATTATTTACAAGAGGGAAGTTCTTAGGGTTCTTTTTTACATACAGGACGCACTTTTGCACTTGCACTTAAATATGGATGTTAACGTTAGTATACGATTATTCTGAAAAATTGGTCGGCAATGTTCTCTTGGCGGGGTCGAACATCATTCGAATTATTCTTTTTTGAAGTATAAACACTCTACCTACATCTACGGAAATGAAAACAAACAATTCCTTGATTGAGGAGCACTGCAAATAACGCATTTTCGCACCATTATAGATTAAAATTAAAAATTTCAATAACACAAAACGTTTCCACATTTGCAGGTTATACGCTGTTCTCGTGACTTTTCTCACTGACAGTTTAATTTGTGTAATTCTCGCCATACGTCAACAGCAACTGGGCGAGCGCCAATATTGAGAAGGATACAAGTGAAACAACATTATTGGATGTCATGCAACGGCAAAAGAGACAGATAAAAAAAGTTTGTTGGGATCCTTACAACAGTGACGTACCTAGTTTCTTATGGAGTAGTATTATTCATGTAAATGTGTATGATCTAAGGTACACTATCATATCTGGTATTGATAGTTCTGTTTTTCAATTTCTACCTAGTATTTAAAAATGTATCTTAAACCTTTTCTATCTTTATTAACAGAAATATTCAGATGTAAAGAATGAGGGTTTTTTAAATTTTTTACAAATACTTAGTATGCTATGCTCCAATTTCAAAAAACAAAAATTCCATTAAATCCGTAAAAACATCTATAGATATCTATCTTTATTTAAATGTTTAGCTCATACGGTTTCCACAAGTCAAAAAAAGGAGTCAAATTAAATGTAAATGCTTATTGCAGCTTTATATGCAATGCATTGTGATTCTCGGCAATACAGTTACCCATATCAGTTAATAACTCACTATTAAGCATTGCATCTGCAAGCAATGATTCGTATTTCATGTGATTTTATGTTATTTGTGATTTTTCTTTAGAAATACACAAAAATAGACATTTTTAGAGGTAACATGGGAGTATTTTTTTATGGTCTCTTGCTCCTATTGTAGCGAAATACGTACATATTAAAGCAAAAGCATTTATAATCAAAGATTTCTCTAGGAAAGGAATCAAGATTAATTGCGAACTGCACGTATGAGTACAAAACCACTTTACACATTTCTAAAATGTCCATCTGTTACTAATGCTATGTATCTTTCCTTGAACACCCTGCATATGCATTTTGTACAAAAATTGTTGCATCAGAGAAATTATCGATAAATTTTGGCTATGGAAAACAAAATAAATGTCTTCGCTTAAACCTCTTTAGTGTATAAGATTTATTACAATTACTTCACAAATTCCCGAAGTACACCTTAGTTGCTGCACTTACTTTTTTCCCGAAATAGCAAATATTTGTTTGACCGGATAACTTAATATCTTTCACACTTAGAACTGCTTGATTGGGTTTGAAAGATTGTAAGAAACGTATATGAAGATTGTAGTCCTAGGGATATTAAATTATGCTTTAAGATCTAGACTAAAAATAATTGCAGAACTGACCTATTCTTCTATAACAATTAAGTAATTGTAGTAAGCAATATAAACTGTACAGCATAAATAAAAACCCTGCTTTTTTTGTTTTCCATAGACAACATTTTTCAAAAATGCTGTTCTTTAAACTGTATAATTTATCATGCTACACATTCATCATAATTTAAATGTAGAATTAGATTATTCATTTTTTTGAAACTATAGCCACCGTCGTTTTTTTTTAAATAAACACATTTATCAGTAGGATTAAAAAAATAATAAGTAGATATGTATATGCAACAATTATCAGCAAAATGTATTTAAAAAAGCTTTGCAAATTCTTTTTAAATTTACGAAAATTACGTTAATTCTTCCCAATTATGCTTGGAAAAACATTCTCATTATCTACCTATATCTAGTTATAAGTTAGCAAACTTATGCTGTATTTA
Source organism: Limonius californicus (assembly GCA_014611495.1). Lineage (NCBI taxonomy): Eukaryota > Metazoa > Arthropoda > Insecta > Coleoptera > Elateridae > Limonius > Limonius californicus. The sequence continues at coordinate 32,627 of JABXWE010019585.1, read as the reverse complement.
AAATAGCGTAAAATGTAAATAAAGCTTTTAAATTTTGTACTTTTTGCTTTTTCTCGTTTCAGAGAAACTAGAAAATGTTTGTGTGTATGACAACACTGTCTTACCTGATCCCCATGTGTCTCCGATTTCATTTTAAAACCACTTTCACTATCCCTGTATCCTTTGCCCCTGTCCTTCAATCCCATTAAATCTTTATCAGGTCCTTTCACTTGTATCACAATTCTATGGTCACTATCCATATTTCCCCCACTTCCCCCATGCCTTTGGCGCGGTTCCGACACTAGAAGCGTGCTATCACTATCACTATGATCACTAATTTCCATAACACAGTCACGAATTCCCATGCTGTTGTCGTCATGGTAATCGGGACTGGAGATATTAGATATAGCTTCCGATATACTGTAGTCGCCATTGGTTCGATGATATTGTCCAGTATCGGCATGCGGACCGTTGGTCAAGGTGTATGGTAGTCGACATGAGCCTGAATGACTCGACATAACAGAGGAAGACACGGATGTGGGTGATGCAGGTGAGCCTGATCTTGATCTAAGTGGACTTGGCGATGAAGGTGAAGAATTGCTGCGAGATGAATTGCTGCCGTTAGACATTGTGTGACAACATGGCTTGTGTTGTTCCAAGGAGGTCGTCACGGGCGCATTGTAAGTCCACACTATTCGATCACTTTTGGTGGACGAACACACATTATTAGATGAACTAGAATTAGAACCAGCTTCAGGCCGCGTGTCCAATAAAGTGTTTAAGGAACTAGTGACGTCATCTTCAATTTCTATGTCCACTGCGCTCATGCTAGAGTCCTTCTGCATTTGCAGCTGGTCTTCCGACCGACTAGTGCGCACGAAAGTGTTGCTGTTGAACCCTAGTGGTTTGGCTGATTCACCAGCAGACGAACTGGAGTCTCTTTTATTGGCACTAACTGGAGATGTGTTGGCTGAACTGGAATTGGATTTATGTGTCCGAAGCCCCATATCCATTTCGTTGGGGCTGTTGGGCACAGAGTTGTGTTGATGACGGTGGTGGTGCGAGTGCGAATGTGAATTGCGATACCTGCAAATTTAAATCCAACTTTACATATTTCCATGATTTTAGGTATAATTATACTGTCTACTGTAAAAAGGGGTGTACAGGACCACTGAGGTCAATAGGATTAAAAAGTGGAAAAATTATATTAAAATTGAGCAAACCACTTTACTGTAACTTTCACATACGAAAGGAGCTAAAGTGACGTAAAATAAACTACAATTAGCGTTGTCTATGGTCACTGTAGCTATGTTCATGAGCGACCTTTCAACTTGCGGTTTCTTTAATTAGCTGGCAACATATCCAAAATTTCAATAAGGCGAAATAATTATTGAAAACATTATAGAAACTGATCATCATCAACAGCCTTTCTGTCCCACTGCTGGGCATCGGTCTCTTCTCTGCCACGGGTTTCTCCTCAGCGCTAAGGTAGAAACACGGGGGACCTACAGTTTAACGTCGAATCCGAACGACCGAAATTCCAGAGAAGGTTTTTAGCATTAAGATCCCACGGTTGCAAGCCGAATTGGGAAATTGTGTGTGGTGGGTTGCAGACAAGATTTTTATAAATCTGCATAGTTCTGCTTAGGTTTCGAACCCAAGCCAGAATCGATGTTTTATTCAAAAAGCGAGCGCTCTACCAACTGAGCAACCACCACACACATAGAAACTGATGGGGAGTAATAAAAAATTGACAAAATTAGTGCATAACTAAGGTAACATCAACCGATGTTTATAATTTCAACTTAATTTAATAACATTCTTACAAACTACCACCCTTTAAGAACATAATGCATACAACCCCAGTATCAACATTTGTTTAATTTGCATTTTCATTTACATTCAGAATATTGCAAAGACCTTGTTACCAATTTACTTTATTGTATATCACTGCGGTTCTCAAACTTTCGTATTTTGTCTCCCTCCCCCGTTTTTTTACTTTGAATAATTCTGCGCCCCCTGCATAAAATAAGATAGATGAGACTAGCGATTTTTCCGCCGTAGCTGCTTTAAAGACTAAATATAGAAACAAATTCCAAATAAAAAAGAAGCTCAGAGTGTCTAGCTCAAATATCAAACCAAGCCAGTACAGGCACATATTAGTCTTTAGATCTATGCCTTAGAAATGTTTTATTTTAATTTTAGTTATACTGCTTTCGTTATGATAAAAATGGAAAAAATTAATTCTGATGTCTTGTTGATTTATTCGACGCGCGCCACAGTTTGGGAACCGCTAGTATATTATACGTATTGTCTTTCACATTGGTTGCAGTTCGTTTTCCAGCGTTCAGGTAGGCGATCCTACAACCCATGAAGGACAGAGAAACGAATATAATGATTTGACCATGTAAAAATTTACATTTAATTTTTGATTGTCAAGTGGTTTAGGATCCCCTTAAAATATTTTCCTCTACACATATATTTGAATTTTAGATAGTAGCATCTAACGACACTAAGGTTCCAGTAAGTGTTGGAATGTTGACTTGTTTATATATTCAATTTTTGTTGTTAAAGTTAAAATTTAAAAGCTCATAAAAGGGGAAGAAGTAAAATATGATTATGTATTTTGACAATAGATGGAATTAATAACTAGGCAGTTCAGATGTAGTTTTTATTATTTAGTTTAGAATATATACAAAGGCGTTTCGATACTAGCAGCAGGCTCAGGCTTGTAGTCATACGACTGAAATAAAAATTTGAACTTCTACATGGTGCATCAATAATTACAGCCAACCAATTTGTATTATATGTTTCATTTGGCTCAATTTACGAAAAAGTTGACTCCTCGTTACCAATAAAAAATTTCAGCATCATTATTCAGTGTGTCCTAGATTAAGTAGGATATCATGGGTATCTTCTTACTGTTAAAGATAGAGATTTGTTTAAACGGGCAAGTTGTGCAGTTTTGAGTGCTAGTTCAGATTCCGTTGACAAAATTTAAAAACTCCGAATAGTTTATAGATTATTAAAAAAAACCTGAATATCGCTATTTTCTTTACAGTCAAATATCTCCGTAATTATGAAAGATATTAAAAAACGTTTCATATAAAAGTTATTTGATTTGATTAGACACATGTATAAATGATATGCAAAATATCAAAATAAAATTCAAGATTGCGGTGTATGAGTTATTGGTAGCAAATTTTCTAATATTAAATAGACGCCATATTGGATTTCTATACGTTTAAGCATTCTTTTACTCTTTTCAGAGATGTTTAACAACTGATTTCTGAATAAAAAATTATTCAAAATATTAATTGTTTTAATTATGAAAGCAGTAGACATGAAAACAAATGTACGTTGCATGCAATGTAATCTGAATCAACTCAAAACTGCACAAATTGCCTATTTAAACAAATCTCTATATTTAATAATATGAAAGATATCCAGGTAGCCTTCTCAATTTGGGGCACACTGTATCCGAGTTACATCTTCAAACATTTCTAGAAGAAATGACAGATGAGCTGTTTTATGAACTCATGAATTAAAAAATCTCAAGATAACCTTCTTCAAAATTGCAATAGATGTTGAGGTTTCGTATTTTTTTCTATTTCGGTTTTATAAAGCCGTTCTAAGCGCACTGTTTTAGCTTAAAAACAGTACATTAAGGAGGCCTATAATCGTACTGTTTTTAGTTTGTTTTTTTTACGATGTTGGTAGTTCGATTTGAATTTGAAAGTTTGAAATGTCAGTTTCAGCCACTTGTCAGTGCTGCGATAAGTGTTTATAAAAACTCCCTAGTAATCGATTTGACGTAAAATTTTCTACATAAATTTATTTAAAATACTCTTAAACTTCCTCAATAGAAAAAATAGTATAAAGAACACGTTTCATAAGACCACTTGTCGCACTCGTCCGTTGAAAAACTCGACGCTTCGCGTCTCGTTTTTCAAACTTGGACTCGTGCGTTAAGAAAAGGTCTTATGAAACTAGTTCTTTAATATACTATTATAATGGTTTTTAGAGGTAATCACTCCATACCTATTAAAACTCTAATGCATAAGAACTTTGAATGACCTACAATTTATAGCAATGGGATGACTGGTTTTTTAATAAATAAATGTTAAAAAAGAAACCTTCAAAAAAATGGTTCCAGCCATACTTTTAGTTAGATTGCTATTAAAATGCTCTACGTGATTTCTTGCTTACATTTTAAATACTCTATTTTTTTAAATAAACAAAAATATTTCCGTTTTCAGTTGAATAAAGAAACTGTTACTATGAAACAATCATCGTTTTACTCGGCTACCAAACCTCACTACTACCATCGGCCCAATAGTTCCCAAGTTATGCACCGCGTACACACACGCATGCACGCCAACAAACACAAGCACCAACATTTTGCCCACTTTTTTAGGTTCTTGGGGGCCCAAAATCTCAATATGAAAAATGCTCGCGATCACGATACATGTCCATATTGGAAGTACAGGAAAATAAAAATTCTGTATTGTCCATGCTACTGCAATATATAGTAAACCACAGGCTTTTATTTTACAGGGAATCAACTTCTTTTCGTGTTATAATTGACTATGGTGGAATTATGACGTATTAGTATAGCAAATATGGGGTTAGAACTATTTAATTAATTAATTTTTGTGAGATACTTTTTTTCGGGAAGCTGTATATAAAGAGAGCAGAAATTGGATTATATGAGAGTTACGGCATATGTTTGCATGGACGATATGGCAAACGCCCTTCAATAGGTCATACATTTCTATAAAATTAATTCATTACACTATAATAGCGCAATAAATCGATATATTTAATTGGTTGATACAAGTGGTCCTTCTTAAAAAACTGTAACTTTAGTTAGTTGTTTATTAGTTGGTTTCGGATGTCCAGAAACTTAATCTGTAGCAGTGAACTTAGAACATCTACATACCAACAATTTTGCAGAAGTTACTGCGGAAGGTTATTATTTGAAATATGTATTGAACGGCATTTGTTAATTTTGAACCGTAAAAAATCTAAAAAAATATATTCTCAACAGATTAGCTGAAAAACATGAGTGAATAGGATCAACCTTTAAAAATACCTAATACTGAGGCTAACTGAAAAATATTAGAAGAAAACTGACCTAAATCTGATTAGGGGTCAAAATAGTACGTTAAAAATAGCATCGCCAAAAATAGTTTGTTAGAAATACGCTGCGGATCATCAGAATCATTTGCTAATTTTTTATGATACGTTTCCTACAGCCAAACAGTATGTACAAAAAACCAGTCTGAACATATATGCACAAAACTTTGTATTCTAGATTAATATGGGTTTACAGTTACAGGAAAATCCTGAACCATATAACAGCGTACTTCTACGACTTAATATAAATTTTCGCGTCAATATTATATTGATGTTTCTTGAATATGAGTCGTTACTTCCAGTTCAATTTTAGGTAAAAAATGACTACCTATTTTATGTAAATTACACGCGGTGATACAGCAACGTAAATGTATTGCATAGATGCAGGCTGAAGGTTTAGCGCCCTTAAGGGGATCCTAATCCAAACTGGCATTCAAAATTAAATGTAATGTTTTACATCGGCAAGCCATTGTATTGCTTTTCCTGCTTTCCAGGGTTTAGGGCTGTCTACCTGAATGCTTGAAAGCGATATTCAGCCACTATAAAAAACAATGCGTATAATATCGTCTTGGCATATTTCTGATTTTATAAAAATTAGATTAATTTTTACATTGGGGTTGTGTGCATTACATTCCTAAAGCATAGTAGTTAATAATAAGGTAAAAAAGTTCACAAAATTAACTCCTCATATATCATAGATATTCAGATTCGACGTTAAACTGTAGACCCCCCGTGTTTCTACCTTAGCGCTGAGGAGAAACACGTGGCAGAGAAGAGGCTGATGTCCAGCAGTGGGACAAAAGGCCGTTGATGATGTTATTATGGATGTAGATTGATTTTGCCGTATTTTTGGCATTTCTTTCCATTAGTTCTTATAATTTCTACGATAATTTTTTCACATTACTTCAATGTTGTATAAGTCATCCACTAGTTAAATAAACGCAAATTGAAAGATGTTCTATTAACCTAGCTACAGTGAAAATAGAAAACGATCATCTTAGGTTGTTTTGAGTCATTTTGGTAACCCCTTAACGTGGTGAATTTAGATTTTTTTCACAAGTAAGAAGTATGGAATGGAAGGAATCCTATTTACCTCGTTCTACTATAACTTTTTTTTTAGTTTTATAACTTTTAACAGTGGGAGTGTAGGAAAAAATCAACGAAATACCCAAACCTTACTTCACACCATACCTCAGGCTATCCAACTTCTTTTGTTGCTTTGGCAAGAGACTGATCTGCTGTGTTCGAGAGATGTTGAGGATGTGCTCCCCCGTCATCATGTAGGCTTCAAACTTAGGCGGACCCTTGGGTTTGTAGATGTCCGTGGAGAGCGGCTCCCACTGCAGCCGTTCATCTTCTTGAAAATGGTCGGCCAGCAACGCTTCTTCTTCTGAACAAGTCCCATTAGTACGGACATGAGGTTGATGTACAGCAGGCTCTGGTCTTGGATGACTATAGACTGTATTTGTATGCCCACTTTTGCTACGGATTGCCGTCACGTCCACATCTCCACTGGGAGATAACAAATGTTTCCGTACCGTAGCCTTTAGTTTTGGATCTGCACAAAAACCGATGTTGAATAAGAGATTAGGGTTACCAAACGGTGGCAAAATCAGTTTTGTACAATTTTTAGAAGCAATACCAAATATGTAATTTTATATCAGTACAGGAAATTTTGGTTAAAATTATCAGTCCTGGACAAGATAATTCGATCTAATGAAACGAAGTATTACCACAAAGTAAGATTACTGCACTACAGCGAAAATTATTTACGCTACATTATAGAACAAAAAAAAATATTTACACTATATTCGATCCATTATGTAATTTTCAATCTAACTCCGCCCACTTAAAAAGCTAAATTTAAACAATTAAACGCTGATATCGCTTTGCATTAATCAGAATTGGTTGTTAAGACTTCGCAGTCACACACATTTCTGTATTTAATTATCAAGCATAGTCAGCTTCTTGTATGTAATAAATTTATATACATATATACTTTATTCAAAAATGTGAAAAAATCGTTTATTAATAGATTGGAAGTATCAATTAAGCAAAGTTATAAAAGTGTCGCCTTTGAATGTTTATTGTGTATATTATTGCTTTGGAATAAAATAAATTATTTGAAACCCATGCTCAATGATAGGGTCTTGGTCATGTGGGTGAAATTAAAATATAATGGAAAGACTGTAAATTACATTTATCTAATATTTTATACAGGGCGACTGGGAAAGGTGTAGCCAATCATCAAGGGATTATTTTCCCACCAAAATTTTTTTTCCCAATTTCAATTATTAAGAGGCGTGTGTTTTGGCCCCTAAAATAATTTTTTGTGAATATTTAAAGAACCCCTTGGCGAATTTGAATGACACTTAGTATGCAAACTAACCAAACGAAATTGTACATATATCGTATATATAAGTAAAGTCGCTAGATGGCGCTAGTTACAAGTAACAGACTTTCGTTTTCTACAAATTTTCTGTCCAAACTTTTTATAACTTTTCTATTGCATATCCTAATGTAGATTTCATTCTCAAAACAATATTCTTGTTTTAATACAAAGCATGTAAGTATTTCAACTTTTATGAAAAATCGAGTTGCTATGAATAATTCAATAGTCATATCATGCGGTTAAACTCTCTGCGTAAATTTAAGACTTTCAAACAATAAAAAATTTAATGTAAACATTTATCCTGTAATACTTCGTTGTAGAGTTGAGGGAATTCGTATGTCTCAGCAAATTCTTTAAAATTTTTTATTGTTTTTAAGTCCTGGGTTCATTAGGAAAGTTTATCTCACGTAATAGTAGTATCAGTGCACAAATTATCATGGAAGCTTGATTTTTCATAAAAATTAAAATATCTCCCCACCAATGCTTCGTAGAAAAAAAAAGACATAAGAATGCTGGTTTTAAAAGGATCGAATTTTAAATCAAAATCAGGAAAAAATTATAAAAAGTTTAGCAAATAAGTTACCCCAGAAAAACTAAGATCAATTTGTTAGTTTGAATATTCAATTTCCTCCAAATCGGTCGGGGGCTTCCTTTAATATTAATGAAAAGAAAACGGTTACTAGGGGCTACTTTTCAGGAGACAAATTGGGGAAAACATATGGTTAACCTAATTTTGAACGGGAAACTTACCTTTGAACTTTGGCTGGACCTTTCACACTCACCCTCTATAAGAGGCCACACAATAGGGGATTTAAGATCATGTTACTTGCGAACAAGCTGTATTTTTACATACAAGTAGATTTCAGGCTCATGCAAAGTTTTTCAACGCATTCATATTACGAATGGATGGAAATGTATATAGATTTTACGTATATCTTGTTTATAACTATTCTAATCATAACATAGTCCTGTAGGTACTAAATATTACTCCTACATAAAAAAGCCGATACTTTTTTTCGTACAATAAGCGTTTTGGCTTTAAAGGGCTTGTGAACGCGCGTGATTTTTAATGCCCGCTCTTACAACTATCAAGTTTAACAATGGTACAGTACATCTAAATCACCTGAACAATGGCACTGGAGACGAACAAGAAAAGGCCTTTTATCGATTGCGACATTCAAAGACCGAGTTATATAATGTGCAATGTACAGAGAGGTAATCGTAGGAAAACGTTGCTTTGTGGTAAGATATACATTCACGTTAGTTATGTCTTCATAGCAATCAAGGAAACAATTTTTCAGCGCGGTTGATCATTTTTCAATTATACGGGATATTTCACAAGAAACGGGGGGGACCGTTTACGGAATAAAGCTGGATGAGAATTCGAGACTTAATGTAATTGAAACCAAGCCTTCAATGTTACTGCAAACACAATGATTTTAATATAACCTTTTTTTGGGATGGCTAAATCAATGACCACTAACTTGATAACACAAACTGCAAAAAAGTTAAATAAAATACTCCACTAAAATGGGAAATGTTTTCATTGATACGCAATTTTGATAATAATTGTACTAGGTGTCTATAAAACCCTGCGATACTATAGTAGCCAATTTGCTTCATACAATTTGTGATATGTACTATGTTTAAAATATTTTCGTGTGAAATGAATGTAGTCACTTAACCTGCTTTAAAATTACTGAATACACAAACTTCTGTACAGCATATTCTCAAACACTCGTCATTGACACCGTTTTTAAAATGTGATTCTATGATGAAATGTTGTACTGCAGCCCCATGCATATGCAGAGAAGAGAAACGATTCTTAAAGTTATTCTGTCAGTTTGACGTTAATAAATAAGCTTCGGTACACCATTTTTAAAAGGAGTCAAATATTATTAATTAAACCTGAGTATTTAGTAACAGTTAACAAAAAAATTTACAGATATTGTTTTCCAGAGCAATTATTCGGCAGTATACGTAAATACTTCGAAATTCCAATATTAATTACATATAAGCAGATGTTTATTTATATATGATTTTCACAACAGTAGTAATTAATCATTTAATAAAACACGGTAATAAATGTTATTAGAAATTTAGTGAAACTCATTATATTTTAGTTTATAAAGATTCAATACAAAACCTTATTACGCGACTATTTGATTTAATTTTTTCTTGGAGATTTTATGCGTTCTTTCTAATATACGGTATTTAAAGTATGGCTGCTGATTTGCGTTCTTTTTTAAAAATATTTTTATATGTTCAATTTACCTTTGATCTAAATACGTATCTAAATTTTCCGTATAATAACATTTTCGGTAAAGATCGTCAGTAATTGCCCATTAATTATTTACGAAATGAAATTTCACCCTATTGCCCATATATTGAGAAGAGCCAGTCTCGTATTCCTTGGCTAAATATCTTATTCATGGCTAATTTTGGATTTGGCCTTAACGACAAAACCCTTTTGTCGTTTGTTTCTGCAAAATTGTGCACTATTATTAATTTTAGCATGACTACTATTCGCAAGCACAAGGAGGAAATGAGTGATACCACCCCAAAAATAATCTACTTAATATTGATTACGAATGGTACTCTATGAACTATTCAGTGAACGAAATCCCCTTTTCGAATTAAAATGTCTTAAATTTGAATTATACATGATTTGATTCTTACTATCCAGTAAAGAAACTTTTGTTATGCACGTAATTTCGGAAAATTTGGTAGCGTCGAAATTTTTTTGCGTTTTTTTTTTGTGAACAGCAGTAGGTATATAATGGAAAGCGAGTCTAAAAGATTCAGAATAATTGCAGAATAAACATTTCAATTCATAGTGAATGAAAAATCTAGCGATTTTATTGATACAATTTAAACAGACGACAAGTGAACTGACTCGTCTGTGATATCAAACCTATCAGCAAAATACTTAGTTGACGTATGCAACGTAAAATTTGAACAAAGCAATGAGTATTGTTTATTCCGGCACTGAATAGCAATAAAACCTAACTACACTCGAACTCCTCTTCAACTAAAACTTTTTCTTTGGCAGTAACAAATTGGACTATAGTTTACAATATACAGGGTGTCTCAGAAAGAATGGGCCAGCGTTTAGTCATAGATTCTTTCCACATAATTTCCACATATCTAAAGATATTTCTTTGAAATTTGGTACACATACTTACCATTATGCAATACAGTGACAGAATTATTTTCATTAACTAGACTTGACCGTAAGAGGCACTTAACCTACCACTGAAATTTTATTTTAGCTCTAACTTTGTTATTAGTAGAAAGTTTTAAAATTTTATTTTATTTTCTGAAAGAGAATTAAAAAATACAAAAAGAAGGTACTCTTAGTTCATACGCGTAAAAGCAACCGTTTGCCTTAAAATGCTTGTCCCAAGTTTTGGGTTGTCGTTAGGACGTGCAATTATCAGGTAGCCATGATCGCAAAAACAATGGGTAGTGTTTGTGACCTACAGTAAAGAACAATGCTAAGTCAATTAAATACTTTGGTGTTATAGAAATAGTATTTTTAATTTCTGTTTTGTTTGTTGTTGTTGTTTGTCAAAGAAATATCTTTAGATTTGTGGAAATTACAATAAAAAGAAAAAATAAAAAATTGAACTTTAAGGCCCTATAACTTCTTAAGGAAGGACTTTCTGCCTAAGGTATATTAGGTTTAATCGGTTTATTTTTACCTAAAGAATCTATGACTAAACGCTGGCCCATTCTTTTTAAGACACCCTGTATACCAATTTGATTCGGTAATTCGAAATTTTTAAGTCGGAAATTTTTTCAACTAGAAACTCCTACCCCGCAAGTTTTATATAGAAGTGAAATATGTACAGCTGAACTTCCCCAAGTCAAATCTCTATTGTTCGTCGAAAAAAATTCGGAATATGGAAAATGCGAGTTGTGTACCTACCTACACAAAATGAGTAAAGTAACACTTCCACATGCGTTTATTGACAGTAAATATATCACTAAGTACACTGTATAAAATCAACAAACTTTATATGTACGTATAAACATACATAACCTACAAAGTGATTTTTTAAAAAGTCAATTGCAGTAGCCTAGGGATTGTCCCGTCTATATTAAGCTTTAGAATCTGACAATATGAAAATTGTAACAGCATAGCTGCTAATAATTAAATAAAGAAGCTTCAATACTGTAATTTACTTTACTTAATAAATTCAATCCAGTTGCAACTAAATAAACGGTAATTTGTGTCAAATTTGAGCGAAGGGAGACGGGATTTAGAGGTGGTTATCTCGTGGAAACTTGGCGGTCATTGTTCAAACCTTTGTGTGTGCCAATTTTAACTACCTGAAACTGTCACACCAGTTTGAAGCATACAGGTAATGTCATCTCAAAGCTCATTACAAGTTGCTGCAAAGAACGGAATAGCTTTTTTTTCCTAGCTTGCTTGCAAAATTGACTTTTTAAAAAATCACTTTGTATGTAATACACATAATATAAACAATAAAAAAATGTTGATAGAAAACATGATTTCGTAAAAAGTCTGTTATTTTTGATTATTTTAAATTAAAAAATTCCTTATCGACAAAGTTCGCTAAAGTTGTTATTACGCGATGCAGTTCGTCCGTAGCAGTCTGTTTAGAACACAAATATTTGCTACACTGCTTAAAAAAACGTCGCATTTCTTTGTTTGAAGGTGGAATTGACACTGTCGGAATTGTTTCGTTATCAGATAATACATCTTCATGTTCGCTACTGCAGAGATTAGAAAAAAAAACTTTAAAATTTCTATAATTTACAACACATTTATTAGTGGGGATTTTAGAAACAGGGTTTCTGGGAAAATTGCCTAAGCTATAAGGCGATTATCACTTCCTACTACAATTATCGGCTTCAAAACTCCCACATTATTTTTCGAGTTATAGAAAAATTCGACTGAGAGATGTAGATGTAGAAACAATATTTAGTCAGTTTTCGACAGTATGCTTCCGTGTATGAAGACGATGACATTCCTTCAGCCACGTTAAGAGAAAAGCTATTACAGCAACAGCAATATCAAGCAGTTGAATTGAATGTAATGGAAATGCAGATATAGTTCTGGTTACTACGAAATGATTTAAGTAAAAAGGATGTTAGTTAATTTTAGCGATCACATCAATATAGACAATGAGGTTGTGACAGCGGACTATCCATCTAATGCTAATATTTTGGATGTTTTTGTGACAGTAATTGAAATTCTAATGATGAAAATGAAGCGGAAGAATTCGAAGAATTGGTAATACAAGTGGAAAAACGTTCTGATTTCACAATTACACATGCATTCACATCATTCGAAGTTACTTGTTAACCGAAGAAAATATGCCGGACGAATATTTCAGAAACATTGACAATTTTGATAATTACGAGGGGTATTTTTTAACCCTTAACTAACACGGGTCCTAGGGACCCAAGCTCTTTTAAATTATATATAACTTGACTGACGTACGAGTGAGGGCGCTACGCGTCCACGTATTTTCCTATGACTGATTGATTGATTTGAAAGAGCGAGATCTAGGGCGCGGTTTTCCAAACATCTCTAAGCACTGCAGCAAATACTTTAATATATTAATACAGGAAACTTGGCCGAAAAACTCGTGACACTGACTGTAGCGATCCGTGCGGCTTGGTGGTCCACTAAGATTTGTATTTGGCGGCTGTCGAAAACATTTGTGGCACATTTAAAGCAAATGCCATTTACTTTCTTATAGCAAAACCCTTATTTAATTAATAATATTTGATAATTATGATATTTTGCTTTACTTTGTAAGTTTAATAAGTTTATAATATTTTGTAGGGTTAGGTTTTTAACTATTAAAATGAATTTAAAACAGTAATCTGTAAATTTATTATCCAAATTTACTGAAACTTGCCCACCGAACTGCTTAGATAACGCCACTATCAATGTCTCGCATTTCATCATGCTAAACTTATATGAGTTTCCTGTATTAATATATTAAAGTATTTGACTGCAGCCATCATTGGCTTATTACTAACACCCTAACACCCTAACTAATAATTTTGCCAATCTGGGGTAATTCCAACTCTAGTAGTGATTTTTAACGTGTCACACATCGTAGTCGCACGGGACCTACGGCTTTACTTCTTATCAGACAGAAGGAGCATTTTCAGATTTTTCCCCGCTAGAAAAATCTCGCCGACCTCAGCCAGGTTCGATCCCGCGTCCCTCGGATCTAAAGGCAAACGCGCTAACCACTAGACCACCGAGGCCGGCTGCGTATTTTCCTATACTGTCATATGAAGCTCAGTAGTGCACCAAACGCCGCAAAGTGCAGTTGCGTTTTTCGGTTATAACAAATTTGGGTACCAAGGACCCACGCATAGGACAAACGTTACAAAATATAATTGGTGAGTTGTCCTTATTTTAGCCAATTTAATTAAAAATAGCATCATTATCTATAGTTTTTAGTTCAAAATGGGGTCGAAAAAGTATTTGAAAGAAAGTGACATAGCAGCTCTCTTCAATAATGAAGATTTTTGGAATGAGAATGTTGAAATTCGAAATACAGAACCTCCATTGCCAGCGTTTGCAACATTACAACTGAAGCAGATAAAAGTGATCAAGAAGAATCAGATCAAGAATATGCAAGCAATCATGACAGCCAGAGTGACATTTCATGCGTCCCATGTTATCTTCGACAGCTGATCGCCAAGAAGCTTGGTACTTCACTAACAGTTGAAACAGTCCTTTGGGAAGATATTTCCAGGTCCCAAAGAAAGAGATGCGCTTTTTTCCCTCCTAAAAAGGACCGAAAATCCAGTATGTCATGCGCACAGTACAAAAAACCACTTTGCATGACATGTGCCAAAAAAGTTTGTGCAAACTACTGTTTTGAAAACTAAATATAGGCATTTAACGCTTGTTCATTATATTACCAAATACATTTTGTAAGAATTAAAGTTTTATTTGATTTTGTTTCTAACATTTTTTTATTTTTTTCCAAGGGTTAAATAAGGTCCGTTTGTGAATGAGTGAGAACACGCGCGATCGCCGCAGTGCGCTTGCGGGTCGACTCCCAGCATGCTTTGCGCGCGCTTAGACGCCTTTTGCAGCCGTATCGTCTGTCTGTGTGCTGAGCTTTAGAAGTTTATAATGTTTAAGAAAATTGAGTCGCCCGCCGACTGTGAGGTACGATCTGTAATGAGATTCTTGAGTGCAAGAAACTTGGCAGCAGGGGAAAGCACCGTCAGATTTGTGAAGTTTACGATGATAATGCTGTGAGTGCCAGTAAAGTTCGAAAGTGGATGAGAATGTTCAAGAACGGGCGGATTAACGTGCATGATGAGCAACGTCCTGGCCGACCTTCCCTGATTTCTGAAGATTTGGTTCGTGATGTGGACAGCAAAATTCGAGAGGACCGACGATTCACGGTTTCAAAGATATCAATTGGATTTCCACAGGTTTCAAGGTCAGTTTTGTTCACCATTGTTTCGGAGAAACTGAATTATCGAAAATTGTGTTCTCGGTGGTTTCCAAGACTGTTTTCTGACGATCACAAAACAAAAAGGTTGGACTGCGCTTTATCGTTATTGACTGGATACAATCAGGAAGGAGATGAATTGTTGGACCACATCGTTACAGGAGATGAGACGTGGGTGTTTCACATGACTTCCGAGTCCAAGCAACAGTTAATGAGTGAAAGCCTAAAAGAAGTTTCATCACGAAAGATCAAAGAACAATTAATTCTGATGCTTATTGTGTGACCTTGAGAAAACTCCGGCGTGCCATATAAAACAAGCGATGTGGCCTACTGTCTTCCGGTGTGATGTTGCTCCATGACAATGGAAAGCCACATGTTTCTGCACAAACACAAGGTCTAATCAGGTCTTTTGGATGGGAACAACTGGATTATCCACCTTACAGTCCAGACCTTGCACCTAGTGAATTTCATTTGTTTCGGTACTTAAAGGAGTTCCTTGGTGGTCAACGGTTCAACGACGACGAAGAAGTGAAAACTGCAGTCATGGATTGGACTTCTTCACAGGTGGCAGATTTCTTTGACGTCGGAATTCAAACTCAACTTGTTGAGCGGTATGACAAATGTTTGAACAAAAATGGAAATTATGTAGAAAAGTAGATAAAAGTATGTAAAATACGGAAAAAATATATTTTAATGATATTTACAGTATTTTTCTTCTTATTAAAAAACGAACCTTATTTAAAAAATACTCCTCGTAGCATGAAAATTATTAGAAAGACACGCGCATAGACTCTTATTACTGACTTTTAAGTGTGTCAACCAAACGCGTTATACTACTTTATATAATTACATGTATATGGATAACATATGCATATACTTAATGAAAATTTAATCATTTATTTAAAAAAAAATAACATGTTTTATAATACAGTTAGTTATAGTATTTTTCTAATTTTGAATAAAAATGTTGTTCTTGTATGAAATTTTCTATAATACTTTTTTCTGTTCTGTTCTACTGTATGTACTGCAGGTACTCTAAGGGGTCTAAGATGTCCACCGTTCGTTGATAAATTAACAACACGATCTATGTTTATAGCCTCTTGTTTAATCATCATGTGCCATTGTTCATAATCTCAAAGCCAATAAAATATTTGCTTCTTAGAGCAAGTGCCTTACAGCTGCAACATTATTTGCACCTTTATTTTAATACAGAATTGTATATATCTATTTGCTGCGCTTGTCATCGAAACAATTTTTTTATGATATGAAATGCCATAAGCGCGTTTTACGGTAAAACCAATTTATGAAGTCTTTTAACATCAGTTTCGTCATCGGTGACGTATGGATTGACATTTTGCTGAAAATACCTTGCATGTTAATCGAATTACCTGTACACAAAAATATTGCTTGTCTGCAATTAATGCAATAGCCAAATACTCGCTTCTGATCCCCTATTGATTAGGCTATAATTACATATATTAGGTTTTAAAAAAAAGTTAAAATGAAAAAGCCTTACCGCGCCTTATTTTTAGTGTTACGGGATCTGAAGATAATCGCAGACATTTTAAAACTGCAAGCAGAATAACACGTATTGTTATGCAAGCTCAATAAACTGCAACCATTAAAAAGAATTAATGACAATCAAGACATTGCACATTCATGTGCACACTATACTGCGCAATTCGATCTTATTACTGGGACAGCGTAAATTAAAACATTCCAAATTAAATGAATGAAAAATGAAAACGGTTAATGTACAATGCCCTTTTTAAAACATCATAACACACTCGGTGGATAATCAATTTTTCAATAATTCATGAACAATTAGTGTGATGTATAAATGACATTAAAACTGTTACCTCAATGGGTTTTAATGATGAAATATCATCGACTCACCTTCTTTTGTACTGAATTTATTCACATCTGTTTCGTTTATTTTCAGAATCACATCACCTACTTCTACCTGAAACAAAATAAAATATCAATCAATTGCAACAATCGTCTATTGGGAACATATTGCATGTCGCCATTGCGATTTACCAATTTTTTGGCACAGTGGCGCAGAGCAATATTACGAGTCATAAATACACAGATACTAGTTAACCAGTATAAAGTAAACTGTAAAAGTCTAGATATAATGAAACTTCTAACGAGACTTGATACACATTGGATATTTAGTAGCAGTTAACGTTTAATAATGCCATGTCAATTAGCAAAGAGAAAAACAACTATTCGAGAGTAGAAGGTAAAACAGAACGGATTAGAAACAAACGGTTTTGTCGTCCCATTGATTAAATATTAATAACTTAGCAGTTGTAGGTAGAAGAGAAATGTCCAAGATTAATTAAAAATATCTACGTCCCCGAATAATCGGCTTAAATCCTACTTCTATCAGAACAATTAGATTAATGAAGTAAATGAAAATCACGCGTGCCGGTGATTTGAATTGCCAATCAACTTTTGTAAATACGCAAACCCACAACACCACTTGCATTGTACACGACACACTATTGTTTTGAAGACTGGAACCTTTCTTCATTTTATCTACAAGAAAAAAAAAACCAAAGCCCCTTGTGTTATTTAAAACTCAATGTAGCACGTCAGCGTTCAAAGTTTTCTAATTAAAATTTTTAATTACTTCGACTAAATTACTTTGTTCAATTGTCTGCGATGTACGAAATAAAGGCAAATGCAGTTTGTTATCAGATCACCTTCATCATTTCATTATTCAGATGCAAAAAATATATATATTCTCATAGCATGTAGGAAGTATTTTAAATACAAACAAAAAAACAAACAATGGGTGTGCTAAAAGCATAATAATCTGATATGTGGATTGTAGCATAAATAATACGGTGTAAATACAATTCACTATTTCAATGTCGAGGAAATAAGGCAAACGGGCATATAAAACATATTCTTCGTTGCAGATTAAATTAATTTACTGGGCCATAAATGGGGAGTGAAACGAGTGGTTATAATTTTCATTTTTCGCTTCATTGTAAGTCTTTCCATTATATCTTGACGTTAACTCCGGCCATGTAATATGGCTAACAACTGATCAGTAAGTAGGATTTAAGCAAGTTTTTCACAAAAATGTAAGGATATCTGACAATTATCAACAATTTGTATGTAATTCCGAACTGTTGGCATGAAACAAAGCGTAACAAATTTACAGTCATTTCGTACCCGTCTTCATATCGGTGCTGCAGCTTAACAATAGAAATATTATGATGTATATAGATTGTAATTGTGGCAACTAAGGTGTAAGAACCCATCTCGTTGGGATGGTCAGTAAAAATTTGAGGTAGTAAATATACAGGGTGTCCGGAAAGTAAAGACAACTAGGTCAAACGAAACACTTTTGTACTACGGTATGTTTGGTTCAATACGTCCCATTTGACCTCAAGAAGCGGTAGTACATAGTATATAAAGTAACTCGCTCCCCTAACTAACGAAACTAGTAGTTCTAAAATATTTCCAAACATATTAGTGTGTCATCAGAAATTCCTAAACATCACGCGGCCAGCAATTTTTCTGGTATTATGGAATTCCGGTACAATAAACGCTGTCCTTTTGTTGTTTTATTCTGGTGAACGTAAACTTGTTTGGTATTACTTCATCGGGACTGGACTGTTTTACAACTATTTCGCTTTAATATGAACACCTATCTTAGTGATTTTTCATTATTTAAAATAAAATAAACTTCCCATTTATTAACTCCTCGATATGTACGCATTGAGGTACTACATTTTCTAACTAGAGATAGCGAGTTGCTTTCTTTTTAGCCAACAAAAACTTTTGACGGTGCTGTGATCTTCGGTTAAAAATTCAAAATTGCAAAGGTCAAGCTTCACAACTTAAAGGTTATATTCCTTGAATGTAAGACATACTGCATTTTTAAAATTTCGTTAAATCCAATCAATCGTGTTAATTTAAATTTTAATACACTTTATGATTATGGCAATCGCAATATTTAACTAGCGTCGTATTTATTTAAGATAATGATATTCAAAATTATTATCGCTTAGTTCAAGCAAAATAAACAGAGCTTTCTAAATCATAAAGTTTTTAAAAATTTTATATTCATACAATCGTAAAGCTGTTCAAACATTTTCGTAGCTAATCATTTCTGTCCTAGTTTATGCAATGACTTGGACATCCACTGCTGAAAAAGTGAAGAATTTATCTTCAAGATGTTCCTCAGCCAGAGTTACTTGAGATAGTCCCAAGTTCATTCGTTCCTACTGAAGATGCCGAAATATGTACGTATTTAGGTATTTTTTCAAAGTTTGTGTACTTGAACTACCGTCTTTGATCAATCCTGTAGTAGGTTACAGCTACAACCCAAAGTAATTTACACCACGTTTGTAGCGTTGTTAGATATTGTGGCCATTTTGGAGCTAAAATTGACAGCATAATATATTGTACTCATACGTATTTAGCAGTGTAACCTAAGACGTCCGCAGATTTTGACGTATAGTTTCTGAAACATTTTGGATGACATTGACACAACTGTTACTAGCATCGGTGCTGACCACTAAAATTTCTCTGTTTATAATATTATAGCATTTACCAGATTGTTGTTGGTGCATTAAAAAATTAACTAACTGTTTCTATGTGGGGAGAGGTTAGTTGTCTGTATACTGTTGACAGAAACATCTTACCTAAATATGAAATGTGTCTTATGAAATTGATGTAACGATAGCGAAATTCCATTACTATATATAAATTTCCTTTTGATTCAGAAGTGTTTGGCGAAAAACGAGGGCGCAACTAAATTTGAAGATTTCATAACAACATTTATCAGATCTGCAAGACAATTTACTGCGAATTCTATTTTACATCAATTCACTTTATATCTACTTCAATTTTCGTTATTAATTAAAATTTTTGATATGGTGACAAATGTATTATCTTTTTATTCTGTTTATGTATGTCCGGTATCAGCTTCCACACACACATTTTTATTTATGTTAAAATTTATGACTATATGAGGGGAAAATCGATAAACGACGCCAATGAATATTTCATATAACTAACCTATACTCGTTACGTTGTAACATCTTGCTTATGTCATTTTTGACAGTGTATTTGGATTGTTAACTAGGTTGATATTTTGGTTTATTGAGTTCCAAATGTCTTCGGGATAGTACTTACATCGTTATTAGATTCTTTTTTTTTATTAAAAAGTGTCCATTACATAGGACGCATATTTGGATGTCACATTTATTGCACTAGTAGAGTTTTCCATCCAATGGAAAAAAAAAGTTTCGCAATGTATGCCTGGATTATTGTGCATCCGATTGGATCTAATGGTTTGTTCTAAATGACATCTCAGATGAGAGGCAACTATGCAATAAAATATACCGCTTGCATCTGAATACAGCTCAATTATTTGTTATTAAAATTCTAATGGTTGATGAAATAATTAATTAATAATATTGGAACTTCATTTTAAATTCAACTGAAAAGTAGTCGTAACAATCTCTTTGGTATGCTAGAATTAAATACCTAGCCATAATATAAATATTAATGCTTAGACACTAAAAACACAAGCAGTTAGTCCTCGCAATGCTGGACCAGAAGGAAAAAAACTAAACAGTAACAAATATCAGGAAAATATTGGAGAGCGCTGAGATTAAAACAAGGTCATTTATTGTTAAATTAATGGGTGGCCAATAAAAAAAGAGATCAAGTAGCAGGGGGTTAAATTGCCCATGGCAAAACTTCGTACAGAAGGAACTTCGAATTTAGATGGTCCAATGATTGAAATCTAACTGTCAAATGCGATTTTAGTGCATATAGACCAAATATTTTGTTTGAAATTTCATTTTGATTTATGCTTTGCCTCTACACTCTACAGTTACATAGAAGCGGCTGATTTCGTAGCTAACATGCAAGTAGTTTGACGATTCTCTTGAATTTGCTGCAGTAAAATGGTGTACATGTTGGAAACAGAAAGTGTTTATGATAGAATCTTTTTTCCGCAATGAAAAAATTCATGGCACCTGAACGTATGTAGTAACACTTGGAAGAATATCCTGCCATAGCCATAGCCTGATTATGCAGTCGGTTAAAATCAATTTCAACAAATGTTATTTTTCGCACCCTATTTACGAATAATAGTTAAAACTATCAGTATATATGGTTTAGTGCTCAAAACGCACAGACAATCTTCTAAAAAGCTTTAATTTGTGTAAACGCTTCACATTAGGTAAAATTGTGTTAAAGCAATTTATACTTTAAAATGCACCTGGAAAATATCAATTTTGGATAAGATCAATGAGCGAATACAAACGTTAAACGAATTTCTACTACAACAAAATAAGATTAATTACATTGTTTACAAACAAAGATTACTTAATACCCAAACATATTACCTGCAAAGCGATTTATTTCTAGCTTCTTTTATCTACATGACAATGGTTCCGTGTAGAAGACACAGAAGCCATAAATCCAACTACGGAAGAGAACTCCCGACCTTTAAAAGGCTTCGTGTTCTAAGTTACCCACGCATTCGCAACATTCTGTAGGTTAAATTTGCGTGTGTGCATTAACCTTATGTTTAACAAGAAGCACTAGGCCAACTATTACAGGGTCGTTTCATCCACAACACCATGTGTTGTGCCATACGTAATCACGGACGTTTATCTTGTGACAAGTTGTGGTGCTGCGGGACCTTTATCGTCGATGTGTAAACATGGACACATTCTATTTTGCGTCAGGTGGTGTCGTGATAGCTGGTATCAGCACTTGTACAAATATATGCAGCTATTTTGCGTAACAAACACAATAATTCAATTCAAACCCCTTGTTGTTGTACCGCTGCGCCCCAACACCCTTCAAAGGTCACACTTCGAGGCTGGTATTTGTGTATGGAGAAAATTTCCATTTGCCCCTCGCAGGTAACATTCAGTATTCAAATCATAATATTTTTGTTATTGTTTGCATCGCAAATCTTGCTAATCTATTAATAAAACGGGGTCAATTATTCTAATGTAGCTATTTTAAATAAATTTGTAGGAAAGTTTATTCTTCGCTGATTTACGGTTTTCTGTAACACATCATATTAACTAATCAACAAAAATAATACATACAAATAAGAACCAAGATCGTATTAAATAGTTGGTAGGGGGTTGAATATGTCCTTTTATAAGTTTATATAGTTTATTCAAAGCACTAAGAAATTCGCTACATTATTCTCAACCATTTCTATACAATTATTAAGTAAATGTATACACCATGGTCGCTTGAAATGCTTTCTGAATAAGCTAAAAAAATGACTTAAATCCTCTTTAAATTATTTTTGTTTTTCTATTTCATCTTGGACTAATCAAGCCCCAAAGCCATTATACCATTACAAAATTCCTATTTATCAAGGCCTGCAAAATATGCTTCGACTGCTTCTTCAATTATTCCATTTGGCCAACGTCTTATTCTATTAAGAATTTTTCAAGTTGTGGAAATAGATAGACGTCTAAGATGGAGCTAAATAAGGCGAATATGGCGAAAGGGATTAAATTCCTACTTCAATTAATTAAGTTTTGCGTTGGAAACACGTGTGGACACGTTTTATCTAATAGGTATAAGAGTTTAGCACAGTACTCTCTCCTTATACTAAGCCTGTTAATAATAAAAAATAATCCCTCAGTGTCCCTTTACCAGCCTAGAAAATCAATGACATTACTTTTCTAGGTATTTCCTTGTTTGTGGTGAAGAATCGCAATGTTTCTGTTGTTTTGTTGCGGATGTATGTACAGTAATTATTTAAAATTGCTTCTGTGGTAGAAATTGACCTACAAACACTACTGTGTAATTATCACTCGAATTCGAGGCAGACATTTTCTGGATAGCTTCTTAATACATGTCCAATTGAAATACATGTAGTCTTAGCAATTTCCAAAACTTTGAAGTGGTGATCTTCCAAAACCGTATCGATGATTTCAGGTGACCTTTTGAACGCCCACTGCGGGGGAGAGTCTTGTTGTAGTCTTTCACAGCCACGTTTAAATTCAGTCGTCTACACACAAAGAAAAATAAAGAAGCAGTCCTCCAACGTATTTTTTATATCGATATAAATCTCCAATACTGTCAAACTTTTTTTAAAAGCATATAATTCTTTCCCTCATTCACATACTACCCCCCCCCCGGAACCGCTCTCGCATTACTTTAGGGGGCTGCGGGCGTCCCTTATATACTATCCATTCATGCAACATACACCCTAACTTAACTAAGTGAAATACGGTAATAACTTCAGCCGGGGTTCGAACCTGCGGCCGACCGAACCGCATTTCACTGTGACCTCGAATGACAGCGCTTGTTTGCACGGCCCCATCGAGGTCCCTTTTAAGAGCATATCTAATGATATTCCATTTCTCACGTGTGTTCAAAAAGCTGTATACCAACGAGTAATTATTGATAAAACCCAATATTTTACAGCTGTTCACATTACAGATGAAACAGTTCCTTGCACTAATAATTTCTATTCTGGTTCCATTTTTTTTTCTTAATTGCAGCTTTATGTTATTGATGGTATTATAGTAGGTCACGTTATAGCGAATAAATGGTTTACAGGTCTACTAATATTTGAAATGTGAAAGTTTGCTTCTTTTAATTTCTAAACGAATATTTAAAACTAGAAGTTGCTCATTCTGTATATAGTATTCAAATTTTTGTAAAAGTCAAAACATGTTCTTGACGTTACAATGAAAAATATTTAGCTATTATTTTATAATAATTTAAATAACTATTAAATCCAGTAAATGTAGGCTATCATAAAATGTAATGATATTGATATGTTGCTTGCCTACGTCGATCGAAAAATTCTATTTGAAAAATACTACATTGCTAATATGCATGTATCTACTTAGATGTAAGCCCAAAGCCGTTTATCATAAAACATGGTTTTATGGTATTGATTGATAGATAATTACACATAAATTCATGGATTAAATTACGCACCTCCCATTTCAAAGTTTTATACCACCAAAGTTAAAAAAAATGTTTTACATTATGTATAATTTTTTTGTAGAAGAGGTATACATTTTTAACATTTAAAGCAAGAGAAGGTTAATCTGTTTTTACGGTGTGCCCTGTAAAGTTAGACCCAACTCTCCTTATCATTAGAAATTTATTCCGCAATAAAAGAAAAACCGAAAACGGGCAAATGAATTTTAATAAGGGATGTAATAGTTAAAACAAGGAGAATTTGCGACCTTCGAGAGACCTATCAAGGACGCGTAAATTACGGGAAAAGGACGAAAAAGACCACTCTCTCCCTAGAGGGGACGTATGACAAGCGTAATTGACAGAGGCCAAATTGACGAGCTTTTTAATCTGGCTTGTTTTGATGATGGAGATCCCAGCCGTGGCTACACTGCGTAAAAAGGCGACACTATAAAATGTAGGAATGTTTGGAAAGTCCGTAATGCGGAATGAAAATGCGAGGGGTTTATACACCGAAAAGTCAAAATATTTGCATTGGTTTGCTCTCGGTTTTTTAATGGTCCAATCGTTAAATTTTAGGTTTACTGTTATCGACCTCCACTGCTAAAGTAAATTTCGAAAAAGAACATTTATTTACCAAGTTTGTGTACGAGTCTCACGAACGCGTAAATAATTTATGGTAGAACTTTGCAGAAAAACCGTTGAAATTGTAACTGCGACCAATTAACATTTAAGAAATAGCGACTTGTGGGCATTTTAAGTGGTAGTTCAAATAAAATTTACAACGCATCTTTCGGTATCTAAGCATTCCTTGTTTAGTTCTGCTAACATCACGTTCTCCCTTCTTTCGAGGGTTGATTCTTACATTATTAACACGTCGATATTGCTTCGCTACATACTTTCAATCTTTTATGATGATACTATGGTTAAACTTTCGCAGATTCATAGCTTCAGCAAAAACTCCTTGAAACCATATCATCAATACGAGTAAACATAACAATCTTCTGCCGTGCGCGTGTATTTTAAAAATTTTTAAAAATTAAAGTTTTCATTTACATACTAGCTTGTACAATATTTGTTTTATACAGCTGCCTTATTTAAGTACGTAGTCACAATCGTTTTCAAACGACTATAGTTCGTTTGAAAATGGAGTGGAAAAAATTAGGCAACCAAACATACATCTACAGCAGTTTGCTAGATGCTTCTTTGTAATTTTAATAAATAATCATTTAAGCCAGCCCCGACTTAAGTAAATGTCAAAGAAATAAAACACTTTGCTGCTTTATCTAGTTTATATATCAAGAACCTATTTGCAACTTGTAATGTATTTCTTTAATAAATTGTAATATTGGTTTAATATATGTTCTGTTAATGTTCGTTGTAGATTTAGTTAGAAGCCCAATTTCGTAATGTATCTATATTTATTTTAAATAACGAGCTACATAACCTTAATAGCCAACATAACCTGTAATATAGAAAACGACAAAATAACTTCAACTGAATAACTGCTTCTTGGATTAGTATTTATTAAAAACAAAAGTTATAATCTAGGTAACTAAGATGATTGGTTGCCTAATTTTTTCCATCCCATTTTCAAACGAACTATAATTGAATATATTTTTTTATACTTGTTTCAAAATATGACACAGCATACATATTCTTCCAAAAATGCATCCTCGTTTTATTTTTAAGTTAATCAAATTTTCCGTGGAATAACAGTAAAAACTTCTCATGGTTTCAGTTATAAAAAGAAATAGAAAAATGAATTAACTGCACTGTGGATGTATGCACAAATTAAGACAACACTAACAAAGTGGTAGGATTATTCACATTAGTAGTATTCACACAAGATTTAAAAATACGCATAGGTCGAGGGGATATCACTTTAACGGCCAATGAGTTTTAGTTCAAAGAAATATCCATATGTAACAAGGTTATAACATAACGGGTAATAATGTCTATTGCATGAAAAATGTTCTTTTCAGTTTGAATACTTTGCGCCTTTAAAGTGTCGCTTTCAAATAGGACCTACAGCTTAACGTGTGCCCCGAACCACGGGAAGTGTAAACACTTCCAATCCTCGCAAATTTGCCATTACTTTGCGAGGTACAACGGCAATTAAAAACATTCTAATCATCTTCATACATAAATTACTACAAAGTGGTAGTAACGTCATTGTTTTAATATGTATCTAAATAAAATCATTTGTGATTATCAATGAAATACTAAAGATGTTAATACCGTGAGAATCATTCGATTTTACAAAAAGAAGAATTTTATTGTTAGTACCTAGTTGTAAAAGTATAATTAGTAATATGTAAATATGTTAGTTATATAGGGTGTCCCCAATATGCATATGATAAAGAATAATGGGACATACTAAAGTACTAAACTTTTACTAGAAATTGTATTATCTACTAGCTTTACAACTTCAACAGATACACATATATACAACTGTTATTATATTTTGTTTTCGTCATATTGATTTAAAAAGTTAAAATAAATGCATCTAATAAACGTCAAATGCTTTCAAGTTTTGTGTTACATTAAGTCTACAACATTGCCAGTTTCAGAAATCATAAATTGTTCGTATTTTGAAAAGTAAAAGCATAAGCGCCTTTACTATTTCGTTTCGGTTTTCGAAGCAGAATATCGCAGTGAATATTTTTCGGCACACAAGGGGCAATATGTATACAAATTATCGTCGTTCTGATATCGTTAAGTTAACTGCCAATCGTCATCATGATTTTTCATCTACGGCAAGGACTGGTTATGTTACAACTGGCAGTACAAATATCTCACTCCCTTTTGCGTGACGTCACATTTAAGAATATCCATGTCGTAATGTAAACAATAACGACACCATTACGTTAACGACCAAAAATGTGGTAAGTATTCTTCTTTTTCCCTAAAACACCTGAGCAAAGCGGTCTTTTATTTCATCGCCGTTTTAATGAGAACTTAAGCTTTCAACGAACGCCCTACACTTACATAACACTAATTTGATATACGAAAGCTTATGAGTGCTAAGCGACCCTTACAAAATGTTATCGACTGCTGGAACGATGAAAATACCGCTACATCCCTAACACAAAGCAGCAACCGCAAAGCGAAATAGACTCCAACATTTGCGCATTTCATTCAAAAGAAGCCTTATTGAATCAACCAAGAGGCATATAAATGTTGCAGAAGTCGGTAAAAAACCGCAGTTAACACCTTTCCAACTCTTAACTCATTTACAAGCACATTCATCACTTACACAGATGAACTCATCAACGTTCACGGCTTGTTCCTTTTATTTCAGCTAGCGGCGGGCTTTTTTATGCGAGTTCAAGCTACACTCGTATTTTTTCCCTTCTATGTTAAACAAAATTACCGGGGTTTTCAACACGAACCTAGTGGACGCGCACGATTTGGAGATGAGAAGGATCGCGACTGAGAAGTGAACTAGGTCACACCCAA
Organism: Limonius californicus; assembly: GCA_014611495.1. Classification (NCBI taxonomy): domain Eukaryota; kingdom Metazoa; phylum Arthropoda; class Insecta; order Coleoptera; family Elateridae; genus Limonius; species Limonius californicus. Next base: position 5,240 of record JABXWE010019585.1, on the reverse strand, counting down.
CGCCAGCGCCTCCGTCTGCGACACCCTAAACCGCATCTGCATCACCTCTTTGTTAGGGGATGATGCTCCCGTATTTAGGAGACCAAACGCAGCAGATGAGGCTATTTTTCCAAATTTGGTTCTACATTGAAACTAAAAGCTCTGTTAAGTAAATGGAGCGACGCCATTAGCTATGTCTGACTTCCAGGGTTTGCAAATGATTCTTGATGTCTTTCCGTAGAAATGTCTGATCAGTAATCACCAGAGATTTCCCTATACGGAACGATTCAAATTCCGTTCTTAACAATGGGATCTGGCGCATTTGAAGAGATACGAGATCGGCCTAAAGTCGAGGCAGATGGCTTTTTTATGCGTAGCAATAATCCGTAAGAAATCTTATCTAACTATTTTAGATTCCGAAGTACTAGAAAATTGAAAAACCGATTTTCTATTTCCCTTTTTAGCTGGTATATTTCGTTACTTCTTTCTATTAAAACATTGTTGATACAAGTTTCCACTAACAATTCAAGGCAAAAAAAGTAGCTGATTTATCAGATTTTCAGTTATCTGAAATAAACTATAAATGAAACGATGTCAGTTTTTATCCCCATTTTAGCGATTTTACAGAATCTGGATTAAAACATTCTTAATCCAAAAGGGGGTTACATTGTGATAAGCAAGACAATTTAAAATGATTAACACCATACAGAATTATCATCTAACCCATATCTAAAAAATATCTTTAAATACTTATTTCAACTTATAGTTTATTGATTAATGACATAGACGGCAGCACCGATATCAGTTAAAACATTTTTAAGATTACCTTTTGCGCTTAAAATAATGATGGGCAAGAAAAATTTAAAAAATTTCGAGCGGATATATAAAAGCATTGTCAAACTTAGGTGTTTCACCTAAGTGATGTTTTTTAAATTCTATTGAAACGTTCTTAAGGCCGCTTTATGTCAGAGGATGGCGGGAAAGAAAAATAAAAAATAAATACTTTAATCCCACTTGGGACTGTAATTAAAGTTAGATTTCAGGTATTTCATATTAAACTTAAAACGATTTACTTATACATATTCTTGTTTATCTGTAAGCCTTGTTATTAAAATTGTGTTAAAAGACCGTTAAGGCAAATTGCTGTGCTGAAAGTATAGAAGCATCATCAAGGTCGTGTGCTCATGGATTAATATATTCATTCTTACATTAACATATACATGTACTATTTCGAAAGCAACTCTAGCAAGCTTTATAGATTATTTTACTATTTATTAAAAAAAATTAATTTTGTTTTTACACTATTGTTTTTATTTATTTTGATATACATTGCTGTAAAAAAATATATTTTTTTTAATATACATGAGAAATAAGAAATAATTAATTGAATAAGATTTTTATAAAATTTAAGCAATTTTCCTAAAAATGCAATCATGGTAGATAACCAAAAACAATCAGCAGTTTCTTGTTTACAAAGGCGTATTTTTCTTTGCTATTACTGAGTTTCTATTGCTTATCCCGAATGGCATTCTCGAAAGGCATCGAGAACATTTCGAAGTTCAAATACTGTCAGCACCGTAATTATATTTAATAAAAATACCACTGGATAAATCCTTTAAAAATCCTTGCGCGGATATTCAATGAGAGTGATTCCATACTCCTTTAGAGAAGTAATAGTGGGAAGTGGTTCGATACCTGTTTTTTTAAATTTTATTATTCACTTTAAGCAAGATGTTACAGAATTTCTAGAATGTAATTAATTAATGATTTAGAAGGGTAAACCGAATTTTTTTATATTTCGTTTAAAACAATTAAGTGAGCTCTTGGAAATTTTCTTTAGGTAAACAAGTACAACGTTACCCCATTTTGATGCTGTATCTCTCTAAATAACAAATAAAGGTATTGAGCTATTTTCAAAATAATGTATAAACGCTAGTTTTCGAACGTGATGCTGCACAGATAACAAACTAATTTACCAATTTATGATTATTACAAAAATCGATAATAAAAATGAAAATATAGCCCCTGTATATATCTACGTTTCGAAAATTTCAAATTATTAAAAAAAAATTCGTGTAGTAAGCGTACGCTTAAAAACTGAATCAATACACTTACGAAGAACACGGAACTACTTCAGCAAATTTTTTTGAAAATAAATGTATCAGTTCAAATAACAAATACTGGTCATGGCAAATAAATTGAAAAACAAAAGGTTTAAATAAAACAAATTATGTATATAATTTTTTTATTAATAACCTGCCATTACCTTTAACTTGTTAAGTGCTATTTATGAATAGTCAACATAAGTACGTACGGCAACGCCGTCCCATCAGCTACGACGAATTTCCTCTGTAACTAAAAACCTCTTTTTAAATATCATCATCATCATCTGACATGGAGCTGACACGAGAAATCAAATATTCAATTAACCACATCTTTTCAATTCACGTACAGAATTGCAACAGAACCTCTTAATGTAACTGCTTAACAATGCCTTGCACGAAGTTGTGATACACCGCGATGTTGTAGTACTGGATTTTAATTCATCCCAAACGTTGATTAGCAACAGAGTTTGGTAAATGTTGTTTGATGATTCGTTAAAAAAAAACAGATAAACTGTAAAACCCCCTACATTTGCAACAAAACGTCGTATTGATGTTGCACAACAAAATTTAATCCGCGACGAACCTCATAGTGCAACATCGCTTTTACATATTCTTAGATGTTAGGTGAAAAATACCGATAAAGTATGCAACATAGCCCGCCTCAAAAGGGGCATGACTTTGTTCGCGAGCATGTCACACGATTCGTTACGCGTTTGCGGTACAGAGTTCTGATGCAAATGTGTACGCGACATTACATGTAGCAGAAAAAGTTACATTTGCTTTGACAAAAAATAACTCACTTTTTTAAATAAATTCTATAATCTCAAAATATACAAAGAATACAATGCTAAAGCAATTCGTTCTCAGTAAAAAAATGAAATAGTTTTTCAAACGTGCAAATAATTGGTTAAAAGTTCTCAACACCTTCCCTCTTAAATTAGATGAATCAGCTGTCTGAAAATGTTTTACCCAATATACGAAGTCAAAGTAACCAAATTATTAGTTTTCTTTCTTTCGTAAAGTTCCGTTGTCAGGGTTGCTACATAAAACGTGGACTAATTCTTTGCAAGTTAGGTAAAGCTATTGAATTTCCGACTATAAAAATGAAGGAAGCGATCTTTTTTCATATAAATCTGATCTTAATTCTAGATAATGCAATCTTGGGAAACCTTTTTAGAATTTCATAATGACACACCATTAACCATTATAAGAGCATCGGTTTGGCGAAAGCAGATCTATAAATCTAAAACGATTGAATGTATTTTTCCCCAAATCGATACACAAATTCTGGGAATCTCGACAACTTTCGATTTGTGTCTTAGAAAGGGTACTAATGATTCCTTTCATATTATAGCTAATTTTAACTTTAGTAATGAGAAAAGGTTTTCCGAAGCTTCATTTAAAACTTCATTGGATTTTTAATAAGCAAATCGTTATCTGAACTAATATGAATAGCTATATTGCATAGATTTATATCTATACTTTTTCACATACCTGTTTAAGGCGACTTTTCTTACAGCTTCCATTCAAAGAAACAATTTTCCTTGGGGTTTCTTAAGCAAAATGAAATTTTATTTCTATTTATTAAATTAGAATTATTTACTGTTTAGTTATTTGTTGTATTAATGGGGAACTTCTACTATAAATAAAAGACAGTATACGAAAAATATATACAAGCTTTTTTATGAACGTATTGCCGTACATAGCATGTATGTACTCAGAATATTAATAAATGTGAACTGGCTCTTATAAAAATGTACTGTTCATTTATACTCAATTCGAGTATCCAATATTGTACAATCCTGCTACTGAACATTGCAATAAACCAGTTGAAATAGTTCGGTTCACTTCAAACTTAAACAAGTTAATTCTAAATAAACTTAACAAACCATTCACCGTTATGTATAAAATCACTTCCGAAAATTCTTCATCGGTTCAATATATAACATAATCATCAACAATGGAAACGAACTGAAAACTAACTACTGCTATAGGGTTTCTTTATGTTCCTTTCTGTTTTCATATAACTGTTTGTTTTAATTTGATAAATAGTTAATGTAATCATATGGTTCCGTTTTCTATTCTTGATATTAAATGTTAAGCGGTTGTATTGTTGTTCCCTGTACTATTATGTGGAAGATAAGTTCAGAATGATGGATAAGCATGGGTTTTTCTTAATGTTATTCAACATGGGAAACGTCACATTTAGAACGAATATAAGTTCGTATTATTATGTATTATATTAATGATACCAAAACGAATTAAATATTACTCATCTTTGACTATTACACCTACAATCATCCATTTTTAAAATAATAGCTTTATTTTCTGCAAGGACATCTGTTAGTTTTCCACAGCCCACTATGAGTGAACAATGGTTTATCTAAACTTTTGCTTTGTGGCAATATGAAACGATGAACCCTCAATTCAGAGTTTCATTACTCACTTTTTGAATTGTAGTCTAAAAAATATTTTACCATATATGTACTTACAAAAACATGCGATTAAACCGCATCACAAACAACGGGGAAAAAGAATCTTTCCAAAAATAATCATATTATACAGTTACATCTCTTGTAATTATTAAAAATTGAATATTAATTAATATTTCTTAGTTGCGATTGTTGTTCCCACGTAAACGAGAAAGCTGTCACGGTAATTTAATAAAATTAAGTCCGATACTGCTCCTTGTTAATAGTTTACAACTTTGATTAGATAGTATACTTTATGATCCATCATAATTACAAAATCCATTAAAATGTAAAACGAGCTATTTTTGAACCAACATAATATAGAGGCTGTTTAAGACTCAGTATTGATCATAAAAGTCTTAGTAATTTTAATGCAGTTCATTCTGAGACACACCATATAAATACCGCTTATGATGCTGGATTAGGTTTATTCATGATTATCAGCAAATGTAATTTTACTGTTAATTTTATTAGGGGGAAAAACAAAGGTTAGATTAGAACATTCTTGTGCTATTGTACCCTAACACGCAATGAAAAAGCATTCACTTGTATAAAATCTTTTTTAAACAAATTAAACTGCACTTTGGATTGATTCTTTGCTTTTTGCACCACTTGATTTATATTACATATAACACACACACACACACACACACACACACACACATATATATATATATATATATAT